>MEHQ01003422.1:81680-117784 GCA_008828725.1 Saccharina japonica
GGGTTGTTAATTAGAGTAACTAAATAAGTATATTAGGAAGATATAGTAAGGGGGGGGGGGAGTGCGGCAACAAAAAACAAATGGGCGGCAGCCGCGCGCGCCAGCGTAGCGGCAGCGAAGCGGCAGAGGCAGCACCAGCGTAGCGGCAGAGGTATATAAATACTATTAATAGAGGTATTGTATGATCTGTATGATCTGTATGATCTGTATGATCTAGCTCATGTTGCAGGGTGGGAGTCAGCCGTACAATGTGCTTGATATAATAGCGCACGTTTCCTGGGTTAGATATGTTCTATGCAGATCCTGCACAACCTCTCAAAACGGCAGGTTGGGATCAGGGTGATCTATCTGTAGATGATCTGGGTCGTGATGCGTTCGATGCCTGATACAAATAATACACACTACTCGTAGTTCCAAGCGGTTCGTCCCGAGCACGTCAACGCGCTTCTGAAAGGGTTAACAGACCAAGGGGGATCGAGCGGTCTGCGGTCCGCCTACTCTTTGTACCTTGCACACCTCCCTTCTGGCGGGTTTCCCAGTGGTAAGAGGCGATGCCGATAAAGGGATTATTAACCCTTACACTACGTGCTGAAAAAAAGCGGCATCCACTAATTCCAAGTAGTATGTCCCAAAAACAAATGGTGGCAGTTCTAAATGGAAATAGCGTTTTGCGTACCTTGCTCTGCTGCCTTCCGGTGGGTTTCCTAGTGATAAATAGAGGCATGCCGATACGGCGAATCAAAAACGAAGGTAGAAATAGAGTTTTGCGTACCTTGCTCTGCTGCCTTCCGGTGGGTTTCCTAGTGATAGATAAAGAGACATGCCGATACAGGGGTAGACAAAACCAAGATAGAAATACCGTTGTGCCTGCCATGCTCTGCTGCCTTCCGGTGGGTTTCCTAGTGATAGATAAGAGGCATGCCGATACAAGGGTTATAAAAGCGAAGGTAGAAATACTCGTACGTAGCTTGTTTTCGTTTGGTTTTTATCCTCGGACGTGTTGGTACTACTAAAGCTCAAGCTCACCACACTTCCACCTTCCAACTATGTTTCCGTGTTGCCAATTTAGCGTTCTGTCCCTACATTGCTATGCTGCCTCCCGGTGGATTTTCTAGAGATAAGAGAGAGGCATGCCGATACAGGGGGGGGCTAATAATGTATGGAGGGAGAGCGAGCGAACTGCATTCGTTCTGCCCACCTTGTTCTGCTGCCTCCCGCCCGGTTTCCTCGGGACGGCAGCACCGCCGCTGGCTCCGCTTGAGCCCTTCTTTTCCTTCTCCACGACGCCATTAGAGCCAGAATTGTAAGCCATCGCCGCGTCAAACACAACCTGCCAGATTGGACAAAAACAAAAAACAAAGTGAGAAACAAAAAAGAGAAACAAAAAAGGGGGAAACAAAAAAAAAGAGAAACACGAAAAAAAGAGAAACAACAAAAAAAGAGAAACAACAAAGGGGGGAGACAAAACGAACATTTTGGTCAGAAAAAAGAGGCCGGAGGAGGTGAAAACTCGTACGCATACAGGTCATGAGAGCTTGCAGCAAACAAAAAAAAGTACAGCGCATACTTTTTCATGTACAGAAAAAGTACACGCTCGCATCGACAGACAGACGCACTCGAGTGCAGTGAAAAAGGAAACAAGAGACACGAAAACACAACATAAAGAAAGGGAAGAAAAAAACCACGAAGTTTAAGGTTGTTCCATTTCTTGTTCGAAAACGGTCGTCGATTGGGTGGGTCCACACTTACGAGGCGCTTTAGGAGGGCTGAGAGAGGACGCGCGACTGAGGCAGAGGGGCGAGGAGGGGGGAGGGGGCGGGTCATGTCTGGGCGCGCGGGGGGGGGCCGTGCTACTCTGTCTGTGCACACGGGCTCGTAGTCATATTGACCATAGACCCCTCGCCATCCCTACAATGCCGCCGGACGAGAGCCACGTTGCGGTTCTTCACCAACCAGGCAGACATTGCTTTGCACCAAGCAAGTGAATCGCCAGTGACGGTATTGGGCCGAGTCGCGATGGAGGCGTGAAAACCTGCATCCTGCCAAGAAGGCGGGGGGGGGGGGGGCTTACCGTGTGCTGGCTGGAAAGCATGGTGTCTGAGAAGGACTGCGGAACGCTGTCCATGTTGCGCTCCACCCAACCCTCCACCGTGTACAGCACCTTAGAGGCGTAGTGGTTCACCCAGAAGCTTTCGTGCTGAAAAATACGACAACAAAAGCAACGACAACAAAACGGCAGCGATAAGAGAAAGTTTATTCTTAGGAATCGGGAACCGATATAAAAATAAACTGTAATTTATTGTTGTAGAGAGAATTCGGCGTTATGGTTCATATTCTTTGGCCGAGTACGTACGAAGTACGTACTGTAGCTCACTTCACAGCAGCAGCTGGCATTGTTTGGTTGATCGTGCTTGTGGAAATAGCGATAAGTGATGATGATGACGATAACGATAACGGAAGCAAGCGAGAGCAACGGTAACAACGACAACGGTGAAGCAAACGCAACGACACGCGGGAAAAAAAACGAAAACATCCACAGCAGCAGTAGCAGCAGCAGCAGCAGCAGCAGCAGCAAGAATGTTAACGACCTCGACAATAGCCCGCGCCCCCCCCCCCCAAACACCGGCATAAATTGCCAATGAATAGCACGTCTGCCCTGAAGCCACAGCCAACACAGCAACAGCAGGGAGGACAGCAACAACTCCAACCACAACTATTACGGGAGGACATAGTAATCAGGACCAAATATGCTTAGTAAAAATACTGGAATATGTAGGTTTTTGTGAACGTGATGGGTCCAGAGTGCTATGGTCCCCCGTACTACTCGTACAACCACCACCACCACAAGCACTGTGAAGCAACACTAAAAGCAGTGGCCGATGACAACATCATCATCAAACACCAACCATCACCCTCTGATCTGTACGCATGATCTCGTTGCTGCCGTGTCCCCTGCTGCCGACAAACTCCAACCGGAACGCGGTCTAACCTAACCTACGCCGAAAACTATTTCTCCACTGAATGCGGTTAATTCAACCGATGCAAAACGACATATACACCGAATACAATCTACTGTAACTGCAAATCACTTCCTCCGAAAGCCGCCCAATTAACTCTGGGCCAAGTGAAAAAGGCGGCGCAACCTCGGTGCGCACGATCTCGTTGCCGCTGTGAAACCTGCCCCTGCTGGAGACAAACCCCAACGACAATGCGATTTAACCGAAAAAAGTCTGCACAGAAGGCGATTACAAAATTCGATCAACCGATGCAAACCAATGAACACCGAATGCAGTCTACACCGAGAATCACTTCTACCAAACGCGGCCTAATAAACTCTGACCCAAGAGAAAAATGCGGCCCAACCGGTACCTGTTCGGTGCGCATGATCTCGTTGCTGCTGATAAAGCTGCCCCTCTTGCCGACAAACTCCAGCGACATGACATCGCTCGAGTCAGATGTCCACGTGCTTGATCCGGTCCCACCGAGCTCGCTGCCGCCCCACTTTCTACTGACGACCGAGGTGGTACCATCATCGCTTCCAGCGGAGGACCGCGTGCTCCGCGACATCTGTTTACCGTTAAATAGCCGTTAGACAACCGTTAGATAGTCGTGCTTTCGTCGGTTGGTTCATGAATTCGTTCACGTTCGTGAGATAGACGTTAGATAACCGTTAGACAACCGTTAGATATCCGTTCAATCGTTGGTTCGTTCATGGCTTCGTTCGTTCATATATATGTACGTTCGTTCGTTTGATAGCCGTTAGAGAACCGTAAAATAGTCGTTAGATAGACGTTAGATCACCGGTAGATAACCATTGGCTCGTTGATTCATTCGTTGGTCCGTTCGTTCGTCTGTGTTAGATAGCCGTTAGATATGTAGCCGTTCGATAGCCGTTCGTTTTAACAACCAACCAACCGACCAATCAATCAACCGAACAACCAATCCACGAACAAACCGATCAACCAATCAAGAACCAACCGACCGACCGACCGACCAATCGTCAATCGAACGACGAACGGAGACCGAACTAAATAAATACCGACGGAAAATACGGGACATGAAAAATAAGCAAAAACGAGCAGCAAAACAGCAAAACTTACCACGTCGCGGTTGCTAGACTTCTCGGTTACATCCATGCCTTCTCCTCTTCGTCTCGAGAAGGCCACGTGCAGCCGCTCCAAGTACCGCTTGTCGGTGGGGAGCGGCTGGCTGCAGACGTCGTCCAATCTGCCAAACCAAACAAAAAATAACAAAAAACAAAAAACAACAAACAGCGTCAAATAGTGTCTGTGAGAGACCGTTGCCAAAAACAACACCAATAGCACTGCTAAAAACAACACCAAAACACTGCCAAAACAACAACAACAACAACAACAACAACACTGCCAATAACAACACCAACAGCATCAAAAACAACTACACTGCCAAAAACAGCAACAAGAATACCAAGCACCTGGTGCTGTGAGTATTAATGTGAGAAATTGGTTTATCTTGAGGAGTGATAAACGTTGAAGCTCATTCATGTTGCACATAGTCGAAAGGCAAACGCAATAACAACCAAGGCCAAGAATTCACGCAGGCAAGACGCCGCCTGCACATTGTCGAAAACAAGAACAACTAAGGTCAACAATCACGCAGGCAAGACACCGCCTGCACAAATTTGTCGGGTAGGGAACGCAATAATTACACGACGAGTAACCAGTTTTTTTCTTACGGGTAATGCTTATGAGTGATCACCGTTTTTTTAAGCTCATGCTGCTGCCTTTTTTTTCTTTTTTCTTTTTTGTCCATCCCATTTATTATCTTCGCCCTTATTTTCTCTCTCCCTCTTTAGTCGTAACTCAGATCCGGGGTCTCCAAGTAGGCTCTTCTCCACCCTCCCCACTACGGTACGTGCCTTATATTTTTATCGCGACAATATATCAGCACTTTCTTTTCTCGTCGAGTTGCGTCAGCAATTGGTTCCTTCTTACATTTTCAAAATAAAGTCAAAATCTCTCACCACGGTGGGATTTGAACTCGGGTACCAATGCTATCAATAAATACGAAGTGTTCTTTGAAGCTGACCACTATTACAGCGGACCATAGTAAATACTAGTAAATAGGACCAAATATTGTTAGTAAAAATACGTACAGGTAAATATATACGTAGTCTACCCTGGTAGGTTTTGTGTGTTCCGCAGGCCCCCTATTTACATAGTCTCCCGTAATATTAATAGTCTACCGGGGCGACCGGCTGCCTGCACAGCCGTCATTGTCTGACGGCGAAACGCAGTAACACCAACAATCAATGCCAATTACTCACACAGGCAAGACGCCGTCGCGTTTTCCCGTGAGCATCCTGAGGCAGGAGCTAGTGTACACCGCCGCCGACACGGTCACGTCGATACCCTCCTCCGCATACACGCGCAGCTCGTTCTCGAACACCTGCAGGAAAGAAAAGAAGAGAAGAACAAAAAAAAAAAACGCCGTTATTGAAGCAGAAACGATTTTGTTTTGTTTTTTCAGCGGAATTGAAATTATATTTGAGTGTTTTTATACGTGCCATTGAAGAAAACAAAAAAACGCCGTTATTGAAGAAGCAGAAACGATTTCGAAAACAAAAAAACGAAAACTATTTCATATCCGAGTATCCCATACGTACATGCCATGAACAACATAAAACAAAAAAAGTGCAAAATTGAACAAACCAAACACGAACAAACGAACAACCACAACGCCAAATCACGGTCAAAACCAAAAGCATGGCTCTAAACACGGACTTAAAAGGCAAAATAAAAAACGAAACCAAAAATCACAAACAAGACCAATTCAACGCAAATACTGGTACGTTGCCAGTAGTAGAATACATCACTAACTCACGTCAGCAAAAACACAACTTTAAAAACACACTCGTACGATATTATTCGTATGTGTGTTGCCTTCACATTAAATCGTTCTTTCTACCTAACTAACATCAGTACACCCCCCCGTACCTGCCCTGAGTCCGAATCCTAGAGAGATACAAATTCTGTGGTCACAGACTGTGAGACAGAGTACAGTACAGGACATCTAATAAGAAACAGGCTAACAAGAAAGCCAGGCTGATATTAACAACAAAAAAAGAAATTTGAGAGTCATTATCTTGAAATTAGTGTAGAAAGCACCCTCTCTCAAATAATAAATCCAGCCTGGGCCAGATTTCCTGTTTCTTATTAGGTGTCCTGTACTGTACGGTAAACAAAAGCATAACCTTGCTAACAAGGCACATGGAAGGCACGCCAAAATGTGTACCAAAAAAAAAACAAAAACGAATCAAAACGGCATCAAGAAGGTTCCGTAAACGATGACCCGAAAACCAAAACACGCCAGCAGGAAGCATACAAACCATAAACTCAATAACAACTTTTAAAAAAAAGCACTCGTAAAAACTCGTAAAAAAAAACAATTCAAGAGAAAAATGAGCGGACCATCAGAACGGCGGGGGTGGAGGGCAATCACGTACAAAAAAAACCCAATAAATACGTTGATTTCCTGGAAACTTGGAAAATTACAAAATTACAAAATTACGACACATGTGAAAAAGAAAACACCGAACGACAGTCAGATCTCAGGACAGAGGAGATTCGAGATTTGAGCAAAACAAAACAAAACAAAGGAAAGGAAAGAAGAAAAAAAAACTGCAGGACCACCGAAAGAAAAACAGAAACAAAATACAAAATGCAAAAATGTGCGGGACCATCATCAACATAAAAACAAAAAATCCTCCAGTAAACTTCCATCGTAGTCGAAAATACTCGCATGATATGTAAAAAAAACGGTAAAAGGTGCATATCTAGATATATTTACGCCACCATATATATCAAAGATCATGCAATTTTTCCGCCGGAGATCGGCTTCGTCGCATTTTGTATTTCTTTTTCTGAATAAAAAAATGCGGACCCCCCTCAACTCGTAATTGGTTACGTACGAGTACGTACGTACTGGTACAGTATACTGGTACATTTTGAGCACTTTATCTGGTCTGTTTGGGGCTTTTGACATTCCGGTACAGGCTACTGGAAAAAAAGGACAGAGGGCAGGGCAATACGGTACTTCTCTTGAGCTCGTATATATTTACACATAACTCTATCATAGCTCAGAACACACAAGCACTATTGCCATACTACTGCTGTGAGTGGTCGTGTGGTCGTACTTCGGTACTGCTGTACAGACATGCCCCACACGTAAAAGGATACTGAGGACTAGGGCTGTGACTTGGCTGAGTGTAACTCGCCGACTCGTCTATTAGTTGGCTAGGTAGGTTCCATGATTAGTTATATGGGGCTGTGGGTTGGCTGACTACAAGTCGCCGACTATTAATAGTGGTTAGTTGGCTAGGTAGGTTCCATGATTAGTATATACTGGTACATATAACATAGCACTCTGGGAGTTGGATGACTGTAAGTCTCAATTACAGTGGTTACGTGTTGGCTAGGTAGGTTCCATGATTAGTATATAGGGATGTGACTTGGCTGACCATACGCCGCCGACTAGTTTATTAGTTGGCTAGGTAGGTTCCATGATTAGAATAGAGGACTGTAAGTTGGCTGACTGTAAGTCTCCAACTAGTTATTTCTAATGGCTAGGTAACACAAAGTTGGACAGGTGATACTTATACAGTTTAGTGGGGTGCCAAAAATACAACGGACCGACAACAACAGCACCAACACCAAAAACACCACCAAAATACATCAAATCGCATACATGCCTGGTACATTCTAAACTTTACGTACCTGACGATTGAAGTCTCCCTGAAGAGACTCGTTGGCGTAGTTAATCAGCAGCTGCTCCAGATTGTTCTTGGTCCCGAAGTTTTCGAAACCTTCAGGAGGCGGGAAACGGGGAGGCGGGCGGCGGGCGGGGGCAGCGGGGGCGGCAGGGCGGCGGCGGCGGGGCACAGCCCGGCGGAAAAAGGGGCAGTAGAGTTTAGGACTTGGCTCAGACTGGACAAAATGGTTGCTACAACCTCTTCCCTCCGAGAAATTTCCCAGCCACACGAGAATTTTCTCAGGCGTTGGGAATTACGGTTAGGGTTATATCGGGTTAACGTCTAAAATCAAGTATGCTTCAACTAGTTCACACATCAGACACATCACGACCTACAGGAGATCATCCACAGACCATACCCTACCATTACGAGATGTTGTACAGCATCAGACCACAACCGACCGTTACAAGATGTCGTGCAGCATCTTCTGTTATACATCCATTTTTCATAGCAGTACAGGTTCAACCCAGGAAAACATGTGTCACGTATACGCAGACTAGAGGGCTGGCTCCCACCCGGCACCATGAGGTGTATCATACAGATCATACAGATCAAACAGATCGTACAGATCATACAGATCATACATATTATACAGCTCATAAATATCTAGATCATCAAGTGGGAATGATCCGTATGATCTGTCTTGTCTGTCCGAGATGTGCAAGCTTCGACGACCCCATCGTGTGGGCAATATCAGCGACAATAGCTGTAGGGTAAAAAGTGGTGCTGGATATCGAACGGTAGTCGAGTTCGACACGAAACCGAGAATACACAAAACACAGATTATCGATAGGATTTCGATATCTGATGCATTACGAAGCTTTCGTTAGGTATCCCAAAAAAAAAAAAAACACGTTCGATAGATTCTTCAACCTTGACTATTACATAGTTATAGCCTCTTGGTCGGAACTTACCACGACACGCAACACCCACCTGCCCTGTATGTATAACCCATGGACTGCATACATGCGTTACATCCACACCGAGAAAAAAAAAACAGCCAGTGGTGCACCAACAACGACACAAAGAAACTTCAATCCGTGATAAAATAACATCAATGCCCAGCGCAAAAACAACAACAATCACAACAACAACAACACCATCACCACCACCACCATTACTACCACAATCCCAATAAAAACTTTGACACCCCCCCCCAGTAGGATGCAGCTCACCCTTCATGCGACTCGCCCAACACCTCACGTTTCGCTTCGCGCTTGGTGCTACCAATGTCTGCCTGGTCGGTAAAAACCCGACATGCTCCGTCCCGGCATTGTACGGATGCGTGGGTCTATGATGGCCATACGCCTACGGCCGTGCATGAAAATGAAGTACCCCCCCCTTTCCCCCCCCCCCCCCTCTCCCTCCTTAAAAAACACGCACCGAAAACGTCGAGGGAGTCCAAAAAAGGGTATACCTTGCCGTCGCCCGCCACCTTCGCCCCTCATCAAACATGACCCCCCCACCATCCCTCCCAACCAAAAAAAAAACAACAACAACAACAACACCCCATCTCCTCGCTTATATATATATATATATATACCACCTCAAACACAAGCCCCCACCCTGACTAACCCCAACCAGTTTTCGACTCCAAAACACGAGTGCAGCAAAACGTTTCATGACTCCAAAAGCGTGAGAGTGAAGCAACAGGTACCGAACAAGGATCGGGGTTCTTGTTTATTTATGAGCACGCACCGAAAATGTCGAGAAGTCCTATAAAGGGCAGCTTGTCGTCTCCCGCCACCTTTGCCCCCCCCAGCGAGAGGTTGATAGCTCTCACCACCCACAAAAACATGGCCTCGTACAGCGACTTGATCGCCGCGTCCCGTGCCCTCACCGCCTCCTTGACGGCGAGCCGCTTGGTGAACACCTCCCCCCGCGTCACGGGGACGACCTTGACCGTGAGCATGTCCTCCAGGGCCTGCTCGCTCACGCCAAGGAGAGAGGCTGTCGTCGATAACGCCTGCATCGCGAGAGTAGGGGGGGGTGGCGAGCGGGGCGCTACTCATTTGTTGCTTGCCTTAAGTCATTTGACCATTGGCCACGCATCCCTTTCGAGACTTCATTTTCATGCATGGCCGTAGTCGTATGACCATAGACCCTCGCATCCCTACAAGGCCGGGACGGAGCATGTCGGGTTTTCACCGACCAGGCAGACATTGCTAGCACCAAGCGCGAAGCGAAACGTGAGGTGTTGGGCGAGTGGGGGGGGGGGGTAAAAGCGAGAGAAGAAACCGATCACCAGGCGGGAACAAGTAGAAGCAAGCGAGAGTAGTAAGCCAGCACAAGAAAAAGAAAAGCAGGGGCAAAGCGAGCATTCACAAATCGAGCACCAGGAAAAACAGCATGCAGGCAAGCACAAGTAGGCAAGCGAGCACAAGCCGGCACAAGTAAGCAGACGAGCACAAGCCGGCACAAGTAAGCAGACGAGCACAAGCCGGCACAAAGTAAGCAGACGAGCACAAGCCGGTATAAGAAAGCAGGCAAAGCGAGCAAGTGAGCGCACAAGCAAGCACAAGCAAGTGAGCGAGCACAAGCAAGCAAGCGGGCACAAGGCAGCACACCAAGTGAGCAGGCAAGCGAGCAAACACATCCAACACCAGTAAACACGCAAGCAGGCAAGCGAGCAAGCAAGGCGAGCAAGCCAGCACGCGAGCAAGCGCGCACGCGAGAAAGCGAACACATAAAACAAGAAAGTGAGCAAGGAAGAAAGGAAACGAGCGAGCCAGCACGCCGACAAGCAAAGCCGACGAACAAGCCAGCAAGCCAACACGCCAGCACGCCAGCAAGCAAGCAAGCAAGCAGAGCGAGCACGGGGGCAAGCGAGCGACCAAGCAAGCACAACCCAGCTCCAAGCAAGCGAGCAAAGCACTCAAGCAAGGAAGCCAAAGCGAGCAAGCAAGCACGCGAGCGAGCAATCAAACAAGCACCCCCTCTTTCCCCCCTCCCCCCCGTCCGTCTCTCTGCATCCACAGTGTGTGTGCTACAGCACAGTAGCGGTCCCTTTATAGTGCCGGTGTGCCCTCTATAGTGCCGGTATGCGCCGCCAGCCAACAATACCGGCACTATATATAGCGGCAACCGGCACTACTCCGCACACTACCACACTGGTAAACCCCATCAGTGCCAGGCACCTCCACAGGCACTACAATAGCGAGCAACCGGCACTATTTAACCGGCACTATAGCGAGCAACCGGCACTATTCAACTGGCACTATTGTATCGAGTACTCACCGCCTTGTCGGAGATGGCGGCGACGGGCCCCTCCTGGTGATCTGTCTCGTGAAACGAAAGAGTAGACAGGTGGAGCACGCCCGACAGCGCTTGCCACACCTATTAAAAGGTATACATAAAAAAAAACAATAGGCAGTAGGTACCATACGTTATTGGACCAGAGAGAGTATTGTTGGAAAAACAGTAGTAGCGTTGGACAGACACAACAGTATTCATCGCGTAAAACATTGTGTTGGAAACAAACAGCACAACAGGATACTCTACCAATAATTTATTAATAGTACCTAAGTCTACTGCATGAAACAATACCTGTACCTGCGAGTCCGTCTCGGCGCCGACAAAAGAGAACGCCCAGACAAGACAAGACAAGACAAGAAGAGACAGCACACTTCAGCAATAGGTACCAGTACCCTACAAATATCAATAGTCTACTGCATAAATCAATACCTGCATCCGCGCGTTCAGCAATAGGTACCAGTACCCTATAAATACCAATAGTCTACTGCATAAACCAATACCTGCATCCGCGCGTCCTTCTCGACCCCGACTATAGAGAACGCCGAGACAAGACAAGACAAGACGAGACAAGACAAGACAAGACAAGACAGGACAAGGCAAGACAGGACAAGACAAGACAAGACAGCACACTTCGGCAATAGGTACCAGTACCCTATAAATATTCTACCAATAGTCTACTGTGGGTACGAGTACCCTATCAATATTGTACCAAGAGTACTGCATGAAACAATGCGTGCATCCGCGTGTCCTTCTCGACCCCGACTATAGAGAACGCCGAAACAAGACAAGACAAGACAGCAATAGGTACCAGTACGCTACTATTCATAACATTCCACTACGTACAAATAGGAGGCTACTGCACCGAAAACAATACCCTCTGCCAATAGCCTCCTGGTAGTCTACATTAACATTCCACTCCAAATCAAAGGCTACTGCACCGAAAACAATACCCTCTGACAATAGCTTACTGGTAGTCTACATTGACATTCCACTACAAATCAAAGGCTACTGCACCGAAAACAATACCCTCTGCCAATAGCCTACTGGTAGTCTACATTAACATTCCACTACAAATCAAAGGCTACTGCACCAAAAACAACACCCTCTGCCAATAGCCTACTGGTAGCCAATATCCTACTGGTAGCCAATAGCCTACTGGTAGCCTACAACAACACCATACCTGCATCTGCGCGTCCTTCTCGACCCCGACAACAGCAAACGCCTCCTGGATGGCCTTGAAGCGATCAGCGTCGTCCACTCCCTCCAACGTGATGCAGCCGCTCGACGACAGGATGCGATAGCTCGACGCGCTTTCCAACTGTGTGTCCCACCGCACGAACCGACAAACACCGACCGACCAATCACATCGACCAATCGTATCGACCAATCACACCCACCAATCACATCCACCGATTCACATCGACCAATCACATCGATTCACATCGACCAATCAGATCCGGTTCCACATCAACCGAACAGCGGGGAGAGAAGAGGTAGAAAGGCAAAGAGAGAAGGGACGGGGGGCACGCGCGGCACAGAAAAAAAACAAGCAAACAAATTTTAGGTTTGGTGCAAAAGTCGAACCAAAAACAATACCAAACTATTAATAAATAGGCACTCCCAATTGAAGCTACGACCCAATATCACAACGGCTACATACAGTATCACGCAGTGGTTGGGTGGAAGCCTCCAGGAATTTTCTACTCACTGTTAACCGTCAGGATGACAATCGCGGTCCGCAGGTCGGAATATATATATATATTTGAAATCAAAAGAGACGCAGCAGCAGCAGCAGCAGCGTTTCTGGCCCGTTCGTTAACCCATTTAGGACTGCAGTCCCGATGTGGGGACAAAACACTTGGAATTAGACTGAAATATATATTTCTAGACTGCAGTTTTAAAAGGTTTGGGTTGTAATCGTAGTACCGGTTGGCGCCAGCCATCAACACAGGCACTATATATAGCGACGAACCGGCACTATACACTCCGCACACAGCGGAAAATTCCAACCAGACACGTTCGTTAATCGACCTCGTGCGTGCGTACTATCGCTGTCGCGGGCTGCACTCATACTCCCCTGTGAGTCTTAAAAACTTATCACGTTTTTTTACCTTGAGTTCCTCCGCGAGGCCGCACTGCGTGGCACCGGCGATCATCTCGTACAGGATGTGGAAGTTGCGTTCTCCCTGAGACGAACACGCAGAGGAGAGTATGGAAATTACAGCGAAAGCAAAAGGCCGGGAGGAAAGCAGCGCAAGCTAATGAGAAGGAGTTAATATCACAAGGATGCCAGGGGGCGGGGGGTGGGAGGGGGGGTTGCGCTCTCCCTGAGGCGGTTACGAAGGAGGGTAGGGAAATTCCAGGTACAGCAGGCACGGAAGAGCAAGCTAATGAAAAGGAGTTCACATCACAAGGAAGCCAGGGGGGGGGCGGGGGGGGCGCTCTCCCTGAGACACTATACGCAGGAGGGTACGGAATATTCAGTTACAGCAGGGAGGGGCGGCGCAAGATAATGAGAAGGAGTTCACATCACAACGACGTTCGGGGGGGGGGGGGGCACTGCAAACACTCTAACGGGCATACCTATAGATAATAAAATACTGACGGAAACATGCTCACTCCTGACGTCCCCCTGGGCAAGAACGCGGACGTTCTCGAGCTTAATACAACTCCACCACCATCACCATCACCAAAAAAACAAAACCAACCTGCAGCACCAATTGATCTATCTTTTTACGAACCAATCCAAATAAAATACAGCGAAACAACGCACTACTACCGACGTACAGGCATACCTGCTGCACACCAGACAAAGTAGTACCGACGACAAAAAGAGACGGAAAATATATATATATCACTTCCCCCTGGGCAAGAACGCCGTCCTTCTCGAGCACATAAAACCCCACTACATCAAATACCAAAACAAATCTGCCAATCGATCTACTTTTTTACGAACCAATCCAAATAATACACAGCGAAACAACCCACTACTACCGACGTACAGACATACCTGCTGCACACCAGACAGAGTAGTACCGACGACAAAAAAATACGCAAAAAAACTCTCACCTCCCCCTGGGCCAGAACGCCGCTTTTCGCGAGCACATAAACCCCACTACCATCGAAATCAAACCAAACCTACCAACCAATCTACCCTTTTATGCACCAACCCAAACCATACACAGCGAAAAAAAACAATACTACCGACGTACAGGAATACCTGGTACTGGTACCAGTACACATTACACAGTACCGACGACAAAAAAAAAGACGGAAAAAAAACTCTCAACTCCCCCTGGGCCAGAACGCGGCTCTTCTACGGCACACAAAACCCCACTACCATCATCAAGAACCAAAACAAACCTACCAACCCAAACCATACACAGCGAAACAACCCAGTACTACCGACGTACAGGCATACCTGCTGCACACCAGACAAGAGTAGTACCGACGACAAAATAAAAAAGTCGCTAAAAAAATCTCACCTCCCCCTGGGCCAGAACGCGGCTCTTCTCGAGCAGGTAGGGCTCCACCGAAGCCCCATCAAGGTACGAAAACTCGCCGGAAGTAAACCGGAGCTTCAAAAATTTCCCGAACCTGGAGGAGTTGTCGTTCCTGAGAGTCTTAGCGTTACCGAAAGACTCCAAAATAGGTGACGATTCCAAAACCCTCTCCTCCAAGTGTTCGTCCGTGCCCGCGGTCCGTCGCGCCAAGTACCTGCGATAACGAAGTGGAATAAGGCGTTTTTCAGGATCAGGGGTTTGGGGAGAGGGGAGGGGTGTACTCGATATTCATGCATGGCCGTAGTCGTATGACCATAGAGACCCTCGCATCCCTACAATGCCGGGACGGAGCATGTCGGGTTTTTACCGACCAGGCAGACATTGCTAGCACCAAGCGCGGTACTCATTATCATGTATGGCAGTAGTCGTACGACAGTAGACCCCTGCACCCCTACAATGCCAAGATGGGGCGGGAGGGGCGAGGCTATTCATCGTCGTGCACGGCAGTAGTCGTGTGACCATAGACACCTCGCATCCCTACAATGCAGGGACGGAGCACGTCGTTTTTTACCACGGACCAGGCAAACAGCCAGTGCTTGCACCAACGCGGAGGGGGGGGGGGGGCGTCGGGCCTCCGCCTGTTCCTGCGGTGTTCAACCGAGCCACGTGTCTTGTAGAGTGCGCTGGTTCTGTGTTGTTTGCAATTTGTTAGATCGATGTCATTGGAGTAAAAGTAAGCTGGACCTGTGTTGTTGGAGCAAGTATGATCTGGGTTGTTCAGGTATGATATCTCCCCTCCGGCGCAGATGTTGGATGACTGCAAGCGGTACTGGGGCACACGCGCCGAGTAGAAAATCCAAAGCGACCGCCACCCAACCCCCCCCCACTCCCAGGCGCAAAAGCTGTTGGGAAACCCGTCAAGTAGACACTCCCAAAGGCATCAATCTCGCCCTCCGCCTGCCGGCGCTCCCACCCAAAAACCAGCCAACCCCTTTCCCAAGCGACTCCACAAACCCCCCCCCCCCTGTTCCGACGGTGCTCCGTCTCGAAAGGGATGCGTGGTCAAAGGTCAAATGACCAAGGCAAGCAACAAATGAGTACGCCCCCGTCCGCCTAAGCCTGAATCGCGACAGACCACGACGAAGACCCGGAAAATTCGACAACTTTTACTGTGGTGGTCCTCTGTCTTGTTTTGCGTCGGCTTGCCTGTCGCCCTATACCCAAACATACTGCTGCAATCAGTTTTATAAAAAACGAACTGCTCCAACTGTTGCAGCCACTCAGCACTCCCCAAAACCTATACCAGGTACTAGACTTTAAGCGCCCTACCATCAATTTCAAGTGTCAGCAATAAATCCAGTGCCACATATATACTACACCAGCACCACGAGGCAACTCTCGCATCACAACGAGTTCAACTCTCATCACGGCAGCAGCGCACACCGAGTTCAGCTCTGACCACAGCAACAGCAAGCAGCAGCAGCAGCAGCAGCACAGCAGCAGCAGCCAGCCGCTCGGCCAAGTGCCACAACCAAGAACAGCACTGGGAGAGTTATTCCGGGTGGGCTATTGTAGTAAGAATATTATAGTAATCAGAACCCACGATGGAGACAGAAATCGTAACATCCCCCCTAATGTATACACACCATATTTTGGTTCTGCTTAGAACAATACGTAGCCCCCCCGAAAAAGCATGTTGTTGCAGCAACGCTCCAACATGCAAACCCTCCTACAAAACCCCACGATTGAACCCTCTTCTCCCCTCTGCTGGGCAATTGTGCCAGCAATGCTCCAACATGCAAACCCTCCTACAAAACCCTACGATTGAACCCTCTTTCCCCCTCTGCTGAGCAATGCCTGTGCCTTACAGGGGTGGCGGCTTACTTTCTGAGCTCCTCACATGCGCCCAATTGTTGGAGGTGTCTATATTCGGAGTAGGAACGGTGCTCCGTCTCGAAAGGGGTGCGCGGTCAATGGTCCAATGACCAAGGCAAGCAACAAATGAGTACGCCCCCGTCCGCCTAAGCCTGAATCGCGACAGACCACGACGAAGACCCGGAAAAATCGACAACTTTTACTGTGGTGGTCCTCTGTCTTGTTTCGCGTCGGCTTGCCTGTCGCCCTATACCCAAACATACTGCTGCAATCAGTTTTATAAAAAACGAACTGCTCCAACTGTTGCAGCCACTCAGCACTCCCCAAAACCTATACTGGACTTTAAGCGCCCTACCATCAATTTCAAGTGTCAGCAATAAATCCAGTGCCACATATATACTACATCAGCACCACGAGGCAACTCTCGCATCACAACCAGTTCAACTCTCATCACGGCAGCAGCGCACACCGAGTTCAGCTCTGACCACAACAACAGCAAGCAGCAGCAGCAGCAGCACAGCAGCAGCAGCCAGCCGCTCGGCCAAGTGCCACAACCAAGAACAGCACTGGGAGAGTTATTCCGGGTGGGCTATTGTAGTAAGAATATTATAGTAATCAGAACCCACGATGGAGACAGAAATCGTAACATCCCCCCTAATGTATACACACCATATTTTGGTTCTGCTTAGAACAATACGTAGCCCCCCCGAAAAAGCATGTTGTTGCAGCAACGCTCCAACATGCAAACCCTCCTACAAAACCCCACGATTTAACCCTCTTCTCCCCTCTGCTGGGCAATTGTGGCAGCAACGCTCCAACATGCAAACCCGGGTAGGGAAATTCCAGGTACAGCAGGCACGGAAGAGCAAGCTAATGAAAAGGAGTTCACATCACAAGGAAGCCAGGGGGGGGGCGGGGGGGGCGCTCTCCCTGAGACACTATACGCAGGAGGGTACGGAATATTCAGTTACAGCAGGGAGGGGCGGCGCAAGATAATGAGAAGGAGTTCACATCACAACGACGTTCGGGGGGGGGGGGGGCACTGCAAACACTCTAACGGGCATACCTATAGATAATAAAATACTGACGGAAACATGCTCACTCCTGACGTCCCCCTGGGCAAGAACGCGGACGTTCTCGAGCTTAATACAACTCCACCACCATCACCATCACCAAAAAAACAAAACCAACCTGCAGCACCAATTGATCTATCTTTTTACGAACCAATCCAAATGAAATACAGCGAAACAACGCACTACTACCGACGTACAGGCATACCTGCTGCACACCAGACAAAGTAGTACCGACGACAAAAAGAGACGGAAAATATATATATATCACTTCCCCCTGGGCAAGAACGCCGTCCTTCTCGAGCACATAAAACCCCACTACATCAAATACCAAAACAAATCTGCCAATCGATCTACTTTTTTACGAACCAATCCAAATAATACACAGCGAAACAACCCACTACTACCGACGTACAGACATACCTGCTGCACACCAGACAGAGTAGTACCGACGACAAAAAAATACGCAAAAAAACTCTCACCTCCCCCTGGGCCAGAACGCCGCTTTTCGCGAGCACATAAACCCCACTACCATCGAAATCAAACCAAACCTACCAACCAATCTACCCTTTTATGCACCAACCCAAACCATACACAGCGAAAAAAAACAATACTACCGACGTACAGGAATACCTGGTACTGGTACCAGTACACATTACACAGTACCGACGACAAAAAAAAAGACGGAAAAAAAACTCTCAACTCCCCCTGGGCCAGAACGCGGCTCTTCTACGGCACACAAAACCCCACTACCATCATCAAGAACCAAAACAAACCTACCAACCCAAACCATACACAGCGAAACAACCCAGTACTACCGACGTACAGGCATACCTGCTGCACACCAGACAAGAGTAGTACCGACGACAAAATAAAAAAGTCGCTAAAAAAATCTCACCTCCCCCTGGGCCAGAACGCGGCTCTTCTCGAGCAGGTAGGGCTCCACCGAAGCCCCATCAAGGTACGAAAACTCGCCGGAAGTAAACCGGAGCTTCAAAAATTTCCCGAACCTGGAGGAGTTGTCGTTCCTGAGAGTCTTAGCGTTACCGAAAGACTCCAAAATAGGTGACGATTCCAAAACCCTCTCCTCCAAGTGTTCGTCCGTGCCCGCGGTCCGTCGCGCCAAGTACCTGCGATAACGAAGTGGAATAAGGCGTTTTTCAGGATCAGGGGTTTGGGGAGAGGGGAGGGGTGTACTCGATATTCATGCATGGCCGTAGTCGTATGACCATAGAGACCCTCGCATCCCTACAATGCCGGGACGGAGCATGTCGGGTTTTTACCGACCAGGCAGACATTGCTAGCACCAAGCGCGGTACTCATTATCATGTATGGCAGTAGTCGTACGACAGTAGACCCCTGCACCCCTACAATGCCAAGATGGGGCGGGAGGGGCGAGGCTATTCATCGTCGTGCACGGCAGTAGTCGTGTGACCATAGACACCTCGCATCCCTACAATGCAGGGACGGAGCACGTCGTTTTTTACCACGGACCAGGCAAACAGCCAGTGCTTGCACCAAGGGGGGGGGGGGGGGGGGGGCGTCGGGCCTCCGCCTGTTCCTGCGGTGTTCAACCGAGCCACGTGTCTTGTAGAGTGCGCTGGTTCTGTATTGTTTGCAATTTGTTAGATCGATGTCATTGGAGTAAAAGTAAGCTGGACCTGTGTTGTTGGAGCAAGTATGATCTGGGTTGTTCAGGTATGATATCTCCCCTCCGGCGCAGATGTTGGATGACTGCAAGCGGTACTGGGGCACACGCGCCGAGTAGAAAATCCAAAGCGACCGCCACCCAACCCCCCCCCACTCCCAGGCGCAAAAGCTGTTGGGAAACCCGTCAAGTAGACACTCCCAAAGGCATCAATCTCGCCCTCCGCCTGCCGGCGCTCCCACCCAAAAACCAGCCAACCCCTTTCCCAAGCGACTCCACAAACACCCCCCCCCTGTCTCCGACGGTGCGTGCCCGTCTTCGAAAAGGGAATGCGTGCGTCCCAAAGGTCAAATGACCAAGGCAAGCAACAACATGAGTACGCTCCCTCCCCCCCCCCGCCCCTGTTCCCCCCTAATAAAACAGCATACACCATATACGTAAAGAAACCTTTGTATTTTTGGGCGTATCAAGGCCTATTCTGTCCTTGATATACTGGTTTTAGTGTAGGGGAGTGGTCAGTCACGGGGTCAAACCGCGGCCGGCAACGCTAAAAATACATCAGCGGTTAGGATGGGGGGGGGGGGGTTCGTCGAAACTCAGGTTTGCAAGCTCCGTACTGGTACATAGTTATGAGGATGCCCTCGATTCAACGAGTACTACGTCGTATATGCGGGTTTTCGATGACCACATGAAGGACACCAGTACAGCAGTGGGTACCCCGATTTAAGAGGGTCCAAGATAAGAGCCGTCGCGGTTTAAGAGCGGTCAAATCGGCATGTCCCGCCTATACCTGAAGCCGTATTTTGCCCACTACAGATAAGAGCAAATATGCAGTTAACCCATTCAGAACTGAAACAAAACATCCCATACTAATTCCAAGTGGTTTGTCCCCAAATACATGGGACCAGTTTTTAAGGGGTTAAGAGCGTTTGTGTTGGATTGTCACGGTGCGCTCTTAAATCGAGTACCCACTGTATATATATAGTATCCGTTATTAAGGGGACAAAGCTGACAGTTTTAGAAACCGTCATCAGGAAGTGTGGCGGTTTATACAATAGAAATACATGATGGCATGATATCCTGATACCATGTTATTAATAGTCGCTCGCCCGCGGGCGGTCAGTCAAAAAGAGGTCAAGCCGCGGTTTCCTAAACTTTAGTGGCATGTTTGGCCACTCACCCTAGGATAATTTTGACGGTTTCGGTTTTTCCGGCTCCCGACTCCCCCGACACGACGATCGACTGGTTCGTGCCCGCCCTCCGTGGATGCGCATTTGTTGTACGACAGCTTTGAAAACGGAGAAGATAACAAGCGGGCGATTGCATACCGTTAAGAGAGGCTGGGGGGGGGGGTGGCGATCCATATGTTTAAGAAAGAGGGGGGACGGGGGGATTAAGCTACACGAAAGAACACAAAAAAGAGAAACACAAAAAGCGAAGGGAATACACGTAAGCAGAAAAGAAGGAAAATATTTTTTAAAAAAAAAGTGCTCGTAGCGGTAAAGCGACAAAAACATGGAACACTGAAAGTTGAGAACTAAAAAAAATGGAGCAATCGTTGCAGAAGTATTCAAACTACTCGTACATCATAAATAGGGAAACGAAAAGCGAGCGATAAGGTGTATGTATCACACCATACGAAAAAGCATGGTATACCATAACATAACATACCATACCATACCATACCATACCTTACCATACCATACCATACCATACCATACCATACCATACCATACCATACCATACCATACCTTACCATACCATACCATACCATCCCATACCATACCATACCATACCATACCATACCATACCATACCATACCATCCCATACCATACCATACCATACCATACCATACCATACCATACCATACCATACCATACCACACCGCACCATCAAATACCACACCATCAAATACCATGCCATCAAATACCATACCATACCATCCCATCCCATCCCCATCCCCATCCCCATCCCCATCCCCATCTCCATCCCCATCCCATCCCATCCCATCAAATACCATACCTTACCACCCATACCATACCATATCATACCATCAAATACCATACCATACCTCGGCGATGGCGTAAGGGTGAGGCATCTCAGGATCGAGCGGGTGGTCCTTGAAATCTTCGATGGACGGAGTTGGGACCGCTTTCAACGGGTTCACCGCCAGCAGGATGGTGCCCTTCAACACAAAAAAAAAAAAAAAAAAAAAAAAAAACACAAAACGACACAAGACACGACACGACACGACACGACACGATGGGCAGAAACAAGACAAGAAGAAAAAGGAAAGTGAGCAAAGGAAGGGCCACTGCAGTGACAGCACGTCAGAACTTAAACGGTTTTGCGGCCGTCAGAACGACGCTACGTGCCAAAAAACAAAAACAAAACACTGACTGACCGACTGATGCACGAAGAATAAAAGGAAGCGAAATCAAGGTGTAGGCGGCAAGCCCCCAAGGGGTTTCCACATATTGCTGTTGCTTTTTTACTCACCATGAAAGTGTAGGGGGTCAGCATCGGGTAACTACCCATGGCTGGCGCTGAACTTGTTGCATTTTCTACTGAAGCACCAAAAAAGATTACTTACTCGAAGGGTTTCTACATCCTGCTGTTGCTTTTTTACCCAATACGAAGGTGTAGGGGTTAAGCCTCAAAGGGTTTCTACATTATCATGCTGCTTGTCTACCCACCATGAGAGTGCCCGGGGTAAAAGCTTCAAAGAGGTTTCTATATCCTGCTGTTGCTTTTTTTTTCACCATCAAGGTATACGGGGTTATAAGCCCTATGAGGGGTTTCTAAATCTTGCTGTTGCTTTTATACACACCATGAAGGTGTACGGGGTTATAGTAAAGTGTACAAAAAAAAAGGTGTACGGGAGAAGCCCCACCAGGGGTTTCTACATCCTGCTGTTGCTTTTTTACTCACCATGAAGGCTTCTGTACGGGGTTTAATAAAAGTGTATCGTGTACGGTGTATAAGCCTCACCAGGGGTTTCTACATCCTGCTGTTGTTTTTTTACTCACCATGAAGGTGTACGGCGTACAGGGTACAAGCCCCACGAGGGGTTTCTACATCCTGCTGTTGCTTTTTTTTACTCACCATGAAGGTGTACGGGGTCTGGCGCCAAGGGCGGGATCGCTCCTTCAAGTTGTGCAGGATGCCGGGCTCGTGTATGTGGTGCATCGCCGTCATGTCGGCGACGACATTGGGGTTCTTCGGAAACATCTCTTCCAAGTCCTGTTAAAAATGAACACATTACAAGACAGGCAGACACGAGACAGGGGACAAGAAGAGAGGCAGCCAAAAGACAAGAAACAGTTACGAGTAAGCGTCAAAACAAACCCAAACATCCTGACGACATACGATATATACATGACAAGACGAGACACATATAGACAAAGGACAAGAAACAGTTAATAGGAAGCGTCAAAACAAACCCAAAAGTCCTGACGACATACATGTACATGACAGAACAAGACACATAAAAGACAGACAAAAGACAAGAAACGGCATTTATTAATAATAGGGAGCGCCAAAACAACCCCCAAAAGTCCTGACGACATACATACACATGACAAGACAAGACACATAAAAAGACAGACAAAAGCCAAGAAACAGTTATAATATATATAGGAAGCGCCGAAACAAACCCAAAAGTCCTGACGACATACACATATATACATGACAGGACAAGACACGTAAATGACAAGACAGGACAAGAAACGGTTACGAAAAAAAAAACGCCACAAACAACAACCCTCACCATACAAATAAATGACAAGACAAGACAGACGAGGACAAGAAATACTTGAGAAAAACGCCGAAACAACACGAAAAGCCCGAGAGTTGGTCGGATTAGTGCCGTTTGGTATTGGCCAGTGTAGGCCACACGGAGGAACGAAAGACAGACATTCCGGGAGAACATATCATAGCAATCAGCACCAACCAAAAATAGGCGCCAGGTAGGTACACATTTTATACCAATAGGTGCGTATCATAGACATGTGATAGGATAGGAGGATATGAGACATCGTTTGGAGGCCCGTGATGGGCTCTGATGGCGTTCCCCCCTCTCCCTCTCCCGTAACGGAGAATATTATTAGAGATCGGGAACCGATCCAAGAATAATATGATATGTCGTTTGTTGTTCTAGAGAGAATTAGGCGTCTGGTTCATATTCGTGGCTAAACGAACAGCAGCGAGGCACTACTGTCCCCTCCCCTCTCCCGTAATGGAACAGATTTTCGATTCGCGTACGTGGCGCTCCAATTCCCAACTAAAACGCGGACACATCGCT
The DNA here is from genome assembly GCA_008828725.1 of Saccharina japonica. NCBI lineage: Eukaryota > Phaeophyceae > Laminariales > Laminariaceae > Saccharina > Saccharina japonica. Next base: position 105,125 of record MEHQ01003422.1, read on the forward strand.
CCTGGTTACAACTTAGGGCGAGGCTTAATAACCCCTCTTAAGAATGGAGACCCCTTGTGGGGACAAATTACTTGAAATTAGAGTCAGATTCAGGTTTCTGGACACTGCAGCACTGAAAGGTAGTTTACCAGGTGGTACGCACAGAAAGGTAGGCCTACCGTAATGTATATACCTACATCACGCGATCACGAATATATATAGAAAAAAAAAAAAAAAAAACAGCTGTGGGATCGATATATACATGGATGCGATCGCGTTTGTATCATACCAGTACGATAACCTGCCAGTATGATAGATAGGTTGAGAGGATATCTGGGGGCTGTCTTCGTCAAGCGGGGCGAACATCCGATTCAGTGTAAATCGGTTTCCGATTGCATTTCAATCGGTTTCGCGGCAAGAAGTCAACTAATCCGCCATTTTAATCCAATCGGCTCCGCTAGAATTCCGAGTGAAAATCCAACGAGCGAAGCGAGAGCCCCCAATCACCTACCCCTCGCTCCCCCCCCGCCTGGCGAGGGGGCCGATACAGCCGGTAAAAAACGGTATGAATAAAACGCAAAAACAATGCACGCGTCGGACGGACAGATCATCTACAGATAGGTGATCAATGCACGCGTCGGACGGACAGATCATCTACAGATAGGTGATCAATGCACGCGTCGGACGGACAGATCATCTACAGATAGGTGATCAATGCACGCGTCGGACGGACAGATCATCTACAGATAGGTGATCAATGCACGCGTCGGACGGACAGATCATCTACAGATAGGTGATCAATGCACGCGTCGGACGGACAGATCATCTACAGATAGGTGATCAATGCACGCGTCGGACGGACAGATCATCTACAGATAGGTGATCAATGCACGCGTCGGACGGACAGATCATCTACAGATAGGTGATCAATGCACGCGTCGGACGGACAGATCATCTACAGATAGGTGATCAATGCACGCGTCGGACGGACAGATCATCTACAGATAGGTGATCAATGCACGCGTCGGACGGACAGATCATCTACAGATAGGTGATCAATGCACGCGTCGGACGGACAGATCATCTACAGATAGGTGATCTACAGATAGATGCTCTACAGATAGATCATCTACAGATAGATCATATACAGATACTTCATCTACAGATAGACCATCTACAGATAGACCTTCTACAGATAGACCATCTACAGATAGATCATCTACAGAGAAATCATCTTCAGATACATCATCTTCAGATATATCATCTACAGATAGACCATCCACAGATACTTCATCTACAGATAGATCATCTACAGATAGATCGTCTACAGATAGATCGTCTACAGACAGCTCATCTACAGATAGCTCATTTACAGATAGCTCATCTACAGATAGCTCATCTAGATCCTCCTAACCTGCCGTTATGAGGTGCTGTGCAGGATCTGTATTGAGTACAGATCCAACCCAGGAAAAACATGCTTATACCACCCCGCAACATGCGATTCGTGCACCCTACGACAGAGCAGGAATTAATGTTATCTGCCCTGACAGATCTGTAGATCCCACCAAAAGAGAAAGAAAAAAAAAGAAGAGAGAAGCAGACAAAAGATAGAGACAAAACAAAAGCAGAAGAGCACCGTGGAGAGAAAGATGTGCCGGTCGCCCCAACCGCAGCCTGTGCTCAGGGCCTGACTGGACTTCTGTATACATACACGCATACACGAAGAAAAAAAAAAAGGAAAAAAAAATGACACAAAAGGTTGGGCAATTGAGTGTATCAATATACGAAGTATATACAATATACTTCGAATATATAGGAAGTAGAACGTCTCACTACTGTATATATATATAGGAAGTAGAACGTCTCACTACTGTACGTAAACCCTGGACGCCTAAATTATGTTGACCCGTTTCTAGTAATAGTAGAACTGCACATCTGCTTTGGGGAGAAAATAGTTGGAGTAAGAGTTCGATATACGTTTAACGAAGTAAAGTGACGCAAAAAAAGGGTGAAGACGCGCTTGCGGCGGAAGCGGCGGTGACGGACAGTAGAATTGAAGCCTTTGAAAGCCTTTTTTGGCGACCGCTAAATAGCGACCGAACAAAAGAAAACGAGAACTTCCGTGTGACTTAACCTACCGTCATGCTGCTGGGACGCGAGCGCACAGCAGGACACGTGTGACTCCAAAACCCCCTTGGGGGCTTGAGAGGGGGACAGCGACGGCATGACGAGATGAAACGGTCATTGCAGTAACCGCCGTAAGAACCAGCTCTGGTTTCCTGGGGTTTGTCAAGGTGTCCCACACCTCGGGTAGATCATCTACAGAGCATACAGATCATCTGCAGATCATACAGATAATACAGATAATCTACAGATCATACAGATCATCTATAGATCACACAGGTCATCTACAGATCACACAGGTCATCTACAGATCACACAGGTCATCTACAGATGATACAGATCATCTACAGGTCATAAAGATCATCCAATGTAGGTCATACAGATCATACAGATCATACAGATCATATAGATCATCTAGATCATTTATGTAAGAACCCGACGTAGCGAGATGTTGTGCAGGATCTGTGCATATCTCACAGGACAGATCCAACCCCTACGATACACGCTCTCCATCATGCAGGGTATACACCGTTCCAACCTGGCAACAGGAACTGTCACAAGGGGCCATAGCAAATAGGACCAAAAATCATTATTAGAGACAGGTAAATATATACCTGGTTAGGTTTTCGTGCCTTCAGTAGGTCCTCTTTTTACTTCAGTATGGTCCCCCGTAATATATACCATACATATCAGGAACGTAACTTATCTACCCTTGAAAAATCTGCAGCATCGAAGTGGGAACAGATTCTCTGTCCGGGGTACGAATTGGAGCTGCACGGCACAAGCACAGGACGGTTATCCCCGCTGTGCTTGCCGAGAAAACGCGCCTTCCCTTTCGTGACGGGGGGGGGGGGGCATATAGTAGTAATCAGAACCCAAAATGTGGTGTATAAACCTGCTACGGTGGACCATAGTAAACACTAGTAAATAGGAGCAACTATTGTCAGTAAGAATAGGTATATAAATATATAGGTTTGTGTGTGTGTACCGTAGGTCGTATTTACTAGCATTTATTATGGTCCCCTGCCATAGTAAACAAACTAGGACGTACAGCTTTTTATTCCATCGTGGGCTCTGAATACTATTATACACACTATCAATAGTACCTGGTATATCATATATCGTCCTCGCTTAACCCCTGAAGAACTGGTACCACGGATTTGGGGACAAACTACTTGGATTTAGTGTGGGACATTATGTTTCAGTTCTAAATGGGTTAATAGGTAAAACCGTAGTCGTCATTGCTTTTTTTTTTATCGACCTCTGCACCCGGGGGTCTCCACAGGGTTAACTTAGTATGCCGCCGGGCGCCACCGTTGCTGACTGACCAACCAAAATGGAGGGAGCACTCTATTGGGGACCCCGTTTCACCTCCCGACATAGAACACTCAAACAAAAAAACAAAAAAACGCTCGGAATACTTGCCTGTAAGGACTGCATTGAGCACTAAAACAAAAAAAAACGCTCGGAATACTGTCTTCTAAGGACTGCATAGAACACTAAAACAGAAAAAAAAATCGGAATACTGTCTGTAAGGACTGCATACAACACTAAAACAGAAAAAAAAACGCTCGGAATACTGTCTGTGAGGACTGCACATTAGTCCTGCCGTCCATAAAAGGTTGTACTGCAGTCAATAGCTTGCAAATAGGCGCCGTCCATGCTGCCTGCGCTCTTTCCGGTGCATGCAAGCTCCTTGGCACTATCGGAGTCCGAACTCTACAGCACTTTTCGCTTCCCCAACCAAAGGAGGGGCTGGATAGGCCTTGCCCTCAAAAATGTCCCCCTGGCATCGTGGTCCGGGCTCTACAGTTTCCAACTCCTAACCAAGCGAAGGCCGTCTGGAATTATTCCCCTGGCGCTGTGGTCCGGGCTCTACAACAGTGTTCCACGTCCAACCAAGCGAAGGTTGTATGGTATACCGTGAGGATGCGAATTTATCGCCGCACAGGGGGTGGGATCGTTTTTTTTAGGGCTCGATTTCTCGATAACGAAAAGGGTGATAGTACCGAACGAGGTTTTTTCGGAAATATTCTGGTCGAGAGCCATCCATCCATCCGAAAATAAAATATTCGGTATTATTTACGGGGGACCTTGTAGTAAATTTGACCAAATATCGTCGGGACAAATAGGCAAATAGTAAATAGGACCAAATATTGTCGGTAAAAATAGGTAAATATAAAATATATAGCTTTTGTGTGTACCGCAGGTGCTATTTACTAGTATTTACTATGACCCCCCGTACATAGCGTTATCGAGAAATCGAGCGCTGAAAAACGGTCGGGCACCCCTGTCCGACGCGACGAGATAACTCACATCCTTCACGGTAGGTATGATAGGCCTTGCTCTAAAACGTCCACCTCGCAATAATAGTCCGGGTTGTAGCGTTTTCGCCTCTCAACCAGGGCGCAAGGCTGTATGTTACAGCGATATACACAGCACTTCACCTTGCTCTAAAAGAGTCCACCCCACAGACAAGGCAAGGCTGTATGACATGATGCAGCAAGTAGACATTGCTCTAAATTGTCCACCCCACACACAAGCCAAGGCTGTATGATGCAGCAAGTAGACCTTGCTCTAAATTGTTTCACCCCACAGCCAAGCGAGAGGCTGTATGACAGCAGAATAGTGGACCTTTGCTCTAAAATGTGACATAGTCTAACCCACCCACCCACACCAATGGAAAGCGAATTTGAATTATATTTTTTCCAAATTGAATTTATTTTATACTCGTTAATTCGGGCCCTAATATGGTATGCCGACAGCGGCGTCATGCAATGAAACACGTGGTATATACGTGGGTATATATATATACCTTTGGTATACCATTACGCGGTTTTTCTTCCTCTCTTATGGCCTGGCCTTGCGGGGGGGGGCTGTATAGACCCTGGCCCCGCTTGGACAGGGTGTTTGAAACATGCTTGACTTTCAACACTATTGAAACCCCTTTTAAGGATTGCACTCCCGATCTCTGTACTTTCGGGTACAAATTACTGAAATTAGAGTCAAATATGTGTTCATTGACAGCGCTGTATTATACGACAGTAATGCATTATACTACAAAGAGTTAAATAGCCCTACGTATGATATATATGTCCCTATAATGTATACCTGGTAGTAACCCCGACCCTCTGGGAAAAGTTCTAGGCAATTAAGCAGGAACCAAGAGTATCTGGAGGTAAACCAATTTTGTCCAAGTTCGGTCAAGTCGTAAACACCACACTTTTGAAGTGTTACTACTGTAATATACTGGACCTGACCCCACCACCCCCTCCCACCAAACACACCCCACCCCTTGATTTTGATCTGAGGCTGTCGTGATTTCATTTTTTCAATTTTTTCCGCCGTGTTGCACCACTAGCTTTTTCTCCTAGGCCCTAGGCCGGCGAATGAACGTGGCTTCAGCGGGAAAAAAAGTAAGACCACAAAACCAAAAGTGAAGATTCATGCGCGAGCGGGTAGTAGTGTTTACGACTTGGCCCCGCTTCAGCAAAACGGTTGATACTCGTAGCCCCCGCCTACATTTTCATTCCGAGATTTTTCCAGCGGAATTTTCCGGGCGGTCGGGTTGGGGTCAGGGTTGTATACAGTGTTTGCGACCTTGGCGCAGCTTCGGCAAAAACTGATTGATCATCCCCAGACACCAGATTGTTTTTTTTGTATTCCTTGTGTATTTAAGTCAAGGGAGGTCACGGTTAGGGTTATGTTATATGTACCGGGTAGCATTTACGACCTTGGCACAGCTTGGACGAAATGGTTGACAGTCCACAGGCACCAACATTGCACATTTCTATTCCGAGAATTTTCCGAGGCTGACTGACTTGGACTTGGTCGACTAAGTGATACTCTGCAGTTCATACTGACCCCTCGCCCTTTTTTTTCTTTTTGTTTTCGGGGAGAAATTTCCCACAGGCGGCGGTGTGTACGTAGGGGTTAGTACGGCAAGTCTATAATCAGACGGGACAGAAAACGCCAGCCATCTACCAATCATATCGCTTTATTAACGGGAGCCACGACAGCCATCTACCAATCAAATCGCTTTATTAACGGGAGCCACGCGAAATCACGCCGCACACAAGAAGCCCACAGCACGCAAACACCGCATCACTCACGCGACAGCCATGCGACGATTGACCTTCGATCTCGACAAATACCCATCCCACGATTAACCCACTTCGTACCGGGCATGACCAGTGAACTACATAACGATCTCGAAGGTATCATTGCGACCCGTAGTCTAGGAGGCGAGAGCTTGCCTGCCGCGTCCTATGGTCTTCGTCTGAACCTTCAAAAAGTTCTGTTTTTGGCCATCGGAGAGGAATCGAGAGTTTTTTCGTCTGTTTCCAACACATTGGCTGCCAAAACATTTTTATCAGACGCCTGGCCGGCGCCCGCCACATACCACCACCGAGAGGGGAGCACTGTAACACTAGGGTGGGTCGGAGCCTCTAAACAGCGCGATCCGTTCAAATTTGATGACGCAGTCGCTGTGTTTGTCGATCGATGTCAAACATGAAAAACGGTATTTTTCTTGCGCAACCGCGAGTGATCAAGATTTTTCATCGTCTGTTTTCTACACACCAGCGGCCGAATGTTTTTTTACCAGACGCCTGACCGGCCCACGCCACGTATCACCGACCAAGGTATGAGCACTGTAAGACTAGGATGGGTCGGAGCCATTAACCAGCGTGATCCGTTCAGAGCTCATGACGGGGTCGTTGGATTTGTCGATCGATGTCTACCGAGGATTCTCATAAAAGAGCTGTCTCCTGAACCTGCCAGAACAGGAGTTCATGAGTATTGCGCGGGCTTCGCCCGCGTAATTAAAGTCCCCGTGAGCTGTCCCGTAGCATTAAAATTTGCCGCATCAGAAGTTTACCACTTTTTCCGCACTACGGTTGACAGCCACTAAGTACTACTGCTGGGTACGATTCGAAGATAACTCCCCTGGCCCTAGGTGACCGTAAGCCAATCAGATAGACTCAACCAACCATCGTGGATTACGTATACGTAAAACACTAGCTCGATTTTCCCGAACACATTTATGTGTCAACCATTTCCTCGAGTATGTTGGTACTGGTAAAAAATGCTCTGCTATACCCGCTCACCCCTATTTTTGTTCCGNCGGAACAAAAATAGGGGTGAGCGGGTATAGCAGAGCATTTTTTACCAGTACCAACATACTCGAGGAAATGGTTGACACATAAATGTGTTCGGGAAAATCGAGCTAGTGTTTTACGTATACGTAATCCACGATGGTTGGTTGAGTCTATCTGATTGGCTTACGGTCACATAGGGCCAGGGGAGTTATCTTCGAATCGTACCCAGCAGTAGTACTTAGTGGCTGTCAACCGTAGTGCGGAAAAAGTGGTAAACTTCCTGATGCGGCAAATTTTAGATGCTACGGGACAGCTCACGCGGGGACTTTAATTACGCGGGCGAAGCCCGCGCAATACTCATGAAACTCCTGTTCTGGCAGGTTCAGGAGACAGCTCTTTTATGAGAATCCTCGGTAGACATCGATCGACAAATCCAACGACCCCGTCATGAGCTCTGAACGGATCACGCTGGTTAATGGCTCCGACCCATCCTAGTCTTACAGTGCTCATACCTTGGTCGGTGATACGTGGCGTGGGCCGGTCAGGCGTCTGGTAAAAAAACATTCGGCCGCTGGTGTGTAGAAAACAGACGATGAAAAATCTTGATCACTCGCGGTTGCGCAAGAAAAATACCGTTTTTCATGTTTGACATCGATCGACAAACACAGCGACTGCGTCATCAAATTTGAACGGATCGCGCTGTTTAGAGGCTCCGACCCACCCTAGTGTTACAGTGCTCCCCTCTCGGTGGGTGGTATGTGGCGGGCGCCGGCCAGGCGTCTGATAAAAATGGTTTTGGCAGCCAATGTGTTGGAAACAGACGAAAAAACTCTCGATTCCTCTCCGATGGCCAAAAACAGAACTTTTTGAAGGTTCAGACGAAGACCATAGGACGCGGCAGGCAAGCTCTCGCCTCCTAGACTACGGGTCGCAATGATACCTTCGAGATCGTTATGTAGGTTCACTGGTCATGCCCGGTACGAAGTGGGTTAATCGTGGGATGGGTATTTGTCGAGATCGAAGGTCAATCGTCGCATGGCTGTCGCGTGAGTGATGCGGTGTTTGCGTGCTGTGGGCTTCTTGTGTGCGGCGTGATTTCGCGTGGCTCCCGTTAATAAAGCGATTTGATTGGCAGATGGCTGTCGTGGCTCCCGTTAATAAAGCGATATGATTGGTAGATGGCTGGCGTTTTCTGTCCCGTCTGATTATAGACTTTTGCCGTATACCCCTACGTACACACCGCCTGTGGGAAATTTCTCCCCGAAAAAAAAAAGAGAAAAAAGGGCGAGGGGTCAGTATGAACTGCAGAGTATCACTTAGTCGACCAAGTCCAAGTCAGTCAGCCTCGGAAAATTCTCGGAATAGAAATGTGCAATGTTGGTGCCTGTGGACTGTCAACCATTTCGTCCAAGCTGTGCCAAGGTCGTAAATGCTACCCGGTACATATAACATAACCCTAACCGTGACCTCCCTTGACTTAAATACACAAGGAATACAAAAAAACAATCTGGTGTCTGGGGATGATCAATCAGTTTTTGCCGAAGCTGCGCCAAGGTCGCAAACACTGTATACAACCCTGACCCCAACCCGACCGCCCGGAAAATTCCGCTGGAAAAATCTCGGAATGAAAATGTAGGCGGGGGCTACGAGTATCAACCGTTTTGCTGAAGCGGGGCCAAGTCGTAAACACTACTACCCGCTCGCGCATGAATCTTCCATTTATGGTTTTGTGGTCTTACTTTTTTTTCCCGCTGGAAGCACACGTTCATTTCGCGGCCTAGGGCCTAGGAAGAAAAGTTGTGGGTGCAACAACGCGCGGAAAAAATTGAAAAAATGAAATCACGACAGGCCTCAGATCAAAATCAAGGGTGGTGTGTGTGGTTTGGTTGAGTGGGGGTGTGGGGTCAGGTCCAGTATATTACAGTAGTAACACTTCAAAAGTTGTGGTGGTTTACGACTTGACCGAACTTGGACAAAATGGTTTACCTCTCCAGTGAGACCTGGTTGCCTTCTTAATTCCTCGCAAATTTCCCAGAGGGTCGGCGGTTACTACACCAGGTATATACATTATAGGGCTACTATATCAAGTACAGAGGCTATTTAAATGCTTTGTAGTATAATGCATTACTGTCGTATAATACAGCGCTGTCAATGAACACATATTTGACTCTAATTTCAAGTAATTTGTACCCCGAAAGTACAAGACGGGAGTGCAATCCTTAAAAGGGGTTTCAATAGTGTTGAAAGTCAAGCATGTTTCAAACACCCTGTCCAAGCGGGGCCAGGGTCTATACAGCCCCCCCCCGCAAGGCCAGGCCATAAGAGAGGAAGAAAAACCGCGTAATGGTATACCAAAGGTATATATATATACCCACGTATATACCACGTGTTTCATTGCATGACGCCGCTGTCGGCATACCATATTAGGGCCCGAATTAACGAGTATAAAATAAATTCAATTTGGAAAAAATATAATTCAAATTCGCTTTCCATTGGTCAACACACGCACCAGCACCAAATATTATGCCCCAAAATCCTAATATTTGGTGCTGGTGCGTGTGTTGACCAATGAAAAGCGGATTTGATTTTTTTTTTCCAAATTGAATTATTTTCTTCTTCGTTAAAACGGGCCCTTACCAGGTATACCATTCTTAATAAAAATGAAAAAAAACAGCTCGGAGAGATCGAGGATTTCGCCGAAAACTCATCTTTCACTTTCGGACGCGCATACTGCGGGTTTTACGTGTCCTCGTGCAGGATGTATGTACATGCCGTATACGAGAAAGACAACAAAATCTGAAGCTACAGAATTCAGGGGGGGGGGGTGTCTATCTGTCAAAAATAAACGCGGGGATTCCACGTAACTTTATGAGACCACAAAATATAAAAATAAAATCGGGGTGAAGGAATACCATTATACGAGATTATAAAATGGTGAGGCATACCATTTATATGAGACCAGAAAATGGTAAGGTATATATATAATGTACGTATAGTCAAGTATGTTTTAACCATTTGGTCGAACCTGGGGGCAAGGTCTATACAGCCCCCTCGTCAGGCCAGAAGAGAGGAATAACAACCATGCTGGTGTTGTTGATGTTCTCCCATTAACTCATCGCCACAAGGCACCTCATTGGTCACAGAACAGGTTCCAATAACTCTGGAATGGAATAGCACCTCACATGAGGAAAAACAAATAAAAACGGGGATAAAAAAGGAAGAGTACACACACGAATATACTTCGTACTGGTAGTACTTTTTTTGTTTCGTAGTGTGTATTATACTAACTGCAGCAAATCGTATACCGCAGGCACAAACAACAATATGCGAGTACGACCTGGTTCGTCGTACGACTGCTGTTGGTGTGTCTCACACTCCCCGTGACCATAGAATTATGCATCTCTCCAGGATTAAAGAATCAAAACGGACGCTGGGTGTACTGATGTAGTTGAGAACAAAGAACGGTTTGATGACAAGACAACAGGGACTGAAATTATACAGGGAGAATAACCATCTACTTCGAAATCATGGTTTTAACAATCATATACCACACCATACCATTGTGAGGTCGCTAAACTCTACCAGTCTGTGCCGAAATATAAGCCTGTTTTGAAATGACCAGAATATAAACCTGATTTGCAAATGAAGCGATAGAGTTCATCCCAAACCTACGAGTCCTTTACAATCGTACGTATCACCATCCAGAGAGGCCAGATTGTTAAGGAACCCATTGGTAGGCCCGGGGATGCTCAGCTATCATCTCCCCCCCTAGTTCGCGCGCAATTTTGCGCCATTTTCCCCGTCAGGAATGTTTGGGTTTTTACAAGCCATCGCCACGCCAGAAGAGAGGACGGAAAACCAATAATGTAACCCAATATATGACATCATATATACAAAGGTATATACCAGGGTGCCCATTACTGCACCGAGCGTAGTATCTCTGTGTCGTAGTTTTGTGACCACAGAACTGGTACCCCTCTCTAGGATGAAGAATCGGCACGGACACTGGGTGTGCTGGAGGGTCGACGGGTAGAAAGGAAGGTTTAATGTGAAGAACACACACCTTGTACGAAACCATAAAATGGTAAAAACCTTGGTAAATATCATACCATTTTATATATTTTACCAGGTACCAGGTATATATCTGGCACTCGACCCGATATACTCGACAACGGCGAGAGGGTACACGCCGAATGACGACACATCGAACCAGCGACGAATGCTGCTACGCTAGAGGTGCGCCATATTTTTTTCTGCGGGTGATAAATCTAGGAGCTCAATATCTCACCCAAAAAAAAAACTGATTTCGGAGGAACATACCAGGTGAAACTTTTAACCAATGAACCAAATCCCATGGCTCAACTACACAACGAAAAATATTGCATCCGACACCCCACACCACCAAGCGCCCAAATGACAAAATAACAAGGAAGGGGGTTTGGTGGAGACCTGAGCGGCGTTACGGCCGGGGGTGGTGGCAATCGGACCTTATATATACCCAAGCCCAGAGTGGTACCTCTCTTGAGGATTCAGAGGGGAAAAAATCACGACACAAATTGACGATCATGTACTACCAGGTATACAGCAAAAGCCGCTGCGTGATTAGCGCGTGATGCAGTAAAAGCCGCTGCGCGATTGGCGGATGATACAGGAAAAGCCGCTGCGTGATGGGCGGATGATACAGCAAAAGCCGCTGCGTGATTGGTGCATGATACAGCAAAAGCCGCTGCGTGGTTGGCGGATGATAGAACAAAGTGGTGTCCGAGTTGCACTGCAAGGAGTCAGTGGTATGGCGGGCACGGGCGCAACCAACATGATCCTCTTTCTTACCCGTAATGCTGGGCGCTGCCACGGCGGTGCTCGTAGGCGGTATATAACACCCCCAAGTTATCGTTGTTGTTTGTCGCTGTCCCTTATTATATCCCTTATATTCCTTAAAAGGGGTCCTTAAAAAAGGGTCCCTTAAAAGAGATCCCTTAAAAAGAGTTCCCTTAAAAGGGATCCCTTAAAAGAGATCCCTTAAAAGGGATCCCTTAAAAAGAGTTCACTTAAAAAGAGTTCACTTAAAAGGGATCCCTTAAAAGGGATCCCTTAAAAAAGGGATCCCTTAAAAGGGGTCCCTTCAAAAAGGATTCCTTAAAAGGGGTCACTTACAAAAGGCTTCCTTAAAAGGGGTCCCTTAAAAAAGGGTCCCTTAAAAGGGGTCCCTTACAAAAGGGTCCCTTAAAAGGGGTCCCTTAAAAAAGGGTCCCTAAAAAAAGGGTCCCTTGAAAAAGGGTCCCTTAAAAGGGGTTCCTCAAAAAAGGGTCCCTTAAAAGGGGTATCTTAAAAAGGGGTCCCTAAAAAAGAGGTCCCTTGAAGGGGTCCCAAAGGGGTTAGGCTAACCACGTACCGTATACATTAGACACATACCAAACGTGTGATAAAATAGCACCCCCCCCCCCCCCCCCGGGGGGGC
>MEHQ01003422.1:131752-153526 GCA_008828725.1 Saccharina japonica
GTAGTATCTCTGTGTCGTAGTTTTGTGACCACAGAACTGGTACCTTTTTAGGATGAAGAATCGGCACGGACACTGGGTGTGCTGGATGTCGACGGGTAGAAAGGAAGGTTTAATGTGAAGAACACACACACCTGGTATACAATATATAGCCTATGCTTAAGGTGGTCTTAAGGAAGGAGTGACAGCAAGGCACCTTGGCCCCTCAAGAACTGGTCCCGCGAATTTGGGGACAAACTACTTGGAATTAGTGTAGGACGTTTTTTGCAGTTCTAAATGGGTCAAGGCTTTGGCTCAGATGATATGTTTTTCGACGGCGAGGCCATACTGCCATATATAGTCAGAAAAGAGCTGCACAACAATCATATGCACAGCAGCAGCAGCAGCAGCAGCAGTGGTGGTGGACATCGAAAGCCGATCAAAGTCGACACGAAACAACACCAACAAACCGTGGAGAGAAGAAAAAAAAAAAAAAAAAAAATCGCGGTAAGTTCTGCCCTCGAAGGCAAGAACTTCCTCAGCAGATAATGTGCCCGCATAAAAGTATACTGCTGTTTCAATGGGACAGGGTTTTGTCACGAGATTGCAAGGCATTTTTTGGTTCCACCCTACCGTGAAAGACTGTTTTCTTCGGCTTCGTCTTCGGCTAATGGCGATCACCACCACCACCCCGACCCGGAACACTCAACCCCTATAACCCTAATCCCTAATTCCTAACCAGAGAGGTAAATAAGGTATGCTTGGCACCACCACCACCCCTACCCGAAACTCTCAAACCCTATGTAACCCTAATCCCTAATCCCTAACCAGAGAGGTGTACTCGTAGAAGGTATGCTTGACTTGTGTACCGGTTGTGTATCGTGGGAGGCGTTATTCTTGGAAAAGCCTCATTACGGGGGAGCATTTAAACATATGAATAGTAATATACGGTAATCAGAACCAAATACAGGGCAGTGCAGGACAGCTAATAAGAAACAGGAAAAGCTGGTCCAGGCTGGATTTCTTATTTTAGAGAGGGCGCTTTTTACACTAATTTCAAGATAACGACTCTCGAATTTCTTATTTTAACTCTAAACACCAGCCTGGCTTTCTCTGTTAAACCTGTTTCTTATTAGGTGTCCTGTACTACTGCTGTATGGTGTGTAAACATGGGGGGTACTCGTACATATACAATGGTTTTGGTTCCATCGCGGGTTACTGATTACTACCACTATGTCTCGTAATATAAGCAACATTTTGATTAAATACTAGTGTTATAACGGTGCTTATAATTTGGGACAGATTGGTATGTATTACTATTCCCGCCCGTGATACATAGCTGCTGCTGTGCGGGGGACATCTAAGAAAGTTCGACTGCGCGGGTAGATGTATATACCGGGTGATGCGAGATTTGTTTTTATATTTGATAACATTACGATTTCGAAAACATACGATCTCGATAAGCTTCTTATATTTTTTCAGCTCAGGGTCGACACAGCAGAAAAAAAACGGGGTTGTCAGGGGGTGGAGCGCAAAACGCATTCGACACGATATATGATACTTGGTATATATACCAGGTACCAGGTATCGAATGTCCCATGCTTCGATATCTCGAAACTTTGGGGGGGGGGGGGGCGTACTCATTTGTTGCTTGCCTAAGCCATTTGACCATTGACCACGCATCCCTTTCGAGACGGGGGACGGGGGGGGGGGCGTACTCATTTGCTGCTTGCCTTTACTCGTAGTAATTTGACCATTGAACCACGCATCCCTTTCGAGACGGAGCACAACAGGGAAAGGGAGGGGGGGGGGGTACTCCATATTCATGCATGGCCGTAGTCGTATGATCACAGACCCTCGCATCCCTACAATGACGGGACGGAGCATGTCGGGTTTTCACCGACCAGGCAGATTTTGCTAGCAGGGGGGTGTTTTGGTTTCTTGACGGAGCGAGAGTTTCTCCTCTACTGCTGAAGGAGCAAGGAGCGAGGGGAGGGAGGCAAGTGGCATCGTGCCACTCCAAACGCAGCGGTTTTTGAGAGGAGCGGTACCGAAGGGTTTTTCTCTTCCGGAACCATCAATATACCACTATTACTACAAATACTAATACCAAGATGTATGCTGGTATCGTACACCACTACACCACTACATCCAATATATACATACGTCGTACGACAAAAATCAAAACCACTACTACTATTAATACCAATCATATTTACTAATACCTACCAGGTACCCATCTACTAATAGCCTGCGTACTGGTATTATTTCCTACTAATACAGTACTACACGTACTGCTTCTACTAAGACCATTACCAGGAGTAAAAGGCACGCACGCGATCAGTGCAGAGACGGACAGCGCTCTAGGGCGACAACGGGCGCAGGCCGAAATAAACCAGAGGCCGGCGGCGCTATACAGCGATAAAAACTATAGACAGATCAGCTACATATCATCTGAACCATCACCTGCCGTTGTGATATGTTGTGCAAGGACTGTACAGTAGTACAGGTCCAACCCAGGAAACCTGTGTCAATATAAACCACGCAGATTATACGTACGACTTCCACCCAGCAACCTGAGCTATTAATAGAGCATACTGCACACCAGGAACACTTCTGCCCTGAGGAATCTACTCGAAAGATCATACAGTGGGAATCGATGATGATCTAGATCATACAGATCATGATCTGTCCGACAGCTCATCGGGTCGAGCGTACAAATCTCAAACTCGGGGTTGCGGGTGGGGTTTACGTGCGGCAGTCTAGTTGTGCTCCTCGAGGGAGGAAGAATCCTCAGGAAAATGCACGGGGGAAACCCTACCCTGCCATCAAGGCGAACAGACAAGGCGAACAGACAAGAGCACCCACCGCACACGAGGCAATCGAGAGGCAAAAAAAAACACGGTGACGTTGCACGACCTGGGGTCAAAATAACCAATCAAGTCCATCAACCAATCGAATCAACCAATCGAATCAACCAATCAACCAACCCCAAACAATCGAATCAATCAATCAACCAACCCCAAAAAATCAACCCACCAATCAATCAATCAATCAATAAACTTCTCTCATGACAGGAGCATCACCAACTCCGTCTGGGACACACGTATGTACGAGAGAGAAGAACATAATCTCAATCTTCCTCTTCCTCCTCCCTCCTCCCTCCCCCTCCAAAAAAAAACTGCGAAACCCAAAATGTTTGCTCATAGGTCCACGCTGTCGACCCCCAACGCTCGTGGCTCAGGCCGCGCCGCGGAGCAGCCCCTCAAAACAAACGCCTGGTTAAATTACAAGAGTAGTGGTCCCTTTATAATGCCGGTGGTCCCTCTATAGTGCCGGTTGCCCGCTTTACTGCCGGTGGAATCGGTTGGCACCGATAGGAATTCACTACGTAGCAGCGTGGTAGTGTGCCGAATAATGCCGGTTGCCGCTAAATATAGTGCCGGTATGGCTGGCTGGCTGAACGCATACCGGCACTGTAGTGCCGATAACCGACACTATAAAAACATGATATCCTCCAGCAAACACAACACAAAAACATCCCACACTAACCGCAATGAACACAGTATGTGAGGGTAAACCTCGAACAGAGGACATAGTTTCGGGCAATGAAAAAAACGAGCCCTCGAGCGAATGAGATAGGAGAAGGGAAACCACGGTGAATCCATCCAATAAGCCGTTAAACTGTGCGCTCATCTATCATGACCACTACCACCACCACCACCACCACTACCACTACCGCCACCAGCGCTCAAACCAAGCTCAGGACACCAAAAAAAAAAAGGCCAAAACCGATCCAAAATAAAAAATAAAAGCGTCAGTGCTGCTGTGGACGGAAATAGAAGGACCGTCAAGTACTGATAATTATACACGAACGGTCCTTACATTTCTGCCCAGAGTGGTACGAGGTACAGGGTACCGGTATCAGTCAACAAACAGCAGCAGGTGCAGCAGGCAGACCCCATCGTACTACAGCAGTAGTAGTACCCGAATAGCCGTTTCGTGGCCCTTGTGTAGAAACCAAAAATCAGTGTCGAAGTATAACTCTGGCCGAAAATGTGATTCCCGCTTGGACTATCATATCAAAACTAAACGTTTACTATAATTTCGGCCAGAGTGATGCCGTTCTATAAAAACCGTCTATTAATATTAAATATCAATACTTTCGGGATCGCACTTCCGCTTTGAGGACAAATTACTTGAAATTAGAGTCAAATATATGTTTCACGTATATACAGCAGTGTAGTAATACGTTAAGTACATGGGTAAATAGCGGGAGCGCGCAGACTATTGACAGTCTCATTGCTGCGTGCATGCGTGGCGGATATCTCCTTGCAGTGTACAAAAGCTCGGGTCCCACACCCCCTACCCCCTCTACCTCGGCAAGCCTCCTCATTTTGCTTCGTCAGACTCATGATGCGATCGTCACGCACGGGTAATTCCGACACCGCTCCCTCTCCGTACTACAACCAAGTTAAATCAAGCCCCCAAGGGGTTTGAGACAAATACCGGTGCCGAATCTGGCAAACAGCGTGAACGACAACGGAGAAGTCTCCTTCCAATTCCCAACCCGCTGTTTATTGTGCTACTATCTACCACTCTGTTCCTAACCATAAGGCATTTACATATACATGAATATTAGTATTATTGGACTTGAACGGCCCCTATAATTAAGGACAGAGTGGTATGATGTACGAATACTATTAATAATCTAAATATGGCCACCGGTGTACAAACAACACCGGTAAGTTCAAGAACGATAAAACAGGAAGAAAAAAAAAAACACGGCAAAATAGAAAACGAACGTAAGTAGAACGAATCAGAGACAACCCCGTCCCCCCTATTAGGCGAATCGAACTTGCGAACGGCATTCAAGCCACCGTTTCGCTAAACGAATTGCTCTTACGTCGTACGGAGAAGAAATATGTACGTTGTAAAAAAAAACTATGAAATTAGGGTGAAATTAACACCAAAACCAGAATATGAATATATAGGGGTACGTACGGAAAAAAAAATGCGCCCATCATATTATGGATTACGGCACGGCCGGTTCGGTACTGTTTGCTACCTGTAAATCAGGCATCATCAACATGCAGCATGAGGAAAAAGCGAGCACCGATTCTGGACGTCTTACGCTAGCTCCCTCTCCGAAAGCGGACACCGCCTGATCGATGGTCCTTGAACGATACAAACAAAACACAACCATATCTACTCGAAAAAAAAACACCATTGCCTTCACTTAAAGCCAGACAGGTCAACTCAATCTCCCATCAAAAAAGAGAGAGACATCGATTCCTGCTCCTATTACTACATATTATTGATATTATTACTACATACTACTGCTACAACTACAACCTACGAGTACTACTGCTATAAAGCTATATATCTTCAACATGCTACAACAGCAGTAGTAGTCTACCTGACTACTTGTTGCTATTATATATATGTACAGCAGTAAACAAAACACATCTATTCTTGAACATCAATATGTTATGATAGCACACACACATGAAAAAAGTACCGGTACCATGTACTCGTGACAGAAAAACAGGAAACCCTCAAGTACGTACGTACATAGATAGATATCCGTACAAATATGTACCAGGTATCACCTTTATGTTACGCTACACGGTACTATCGTGACGACACGCTGCCGCTGCTGCTGCTGCTGCTGCTGCTGCTGCTTCTAGGTTGCCGAGCCAAGCGTACAATCTCGCGCCTCGACAATCCAAGACAGCGGCCACGTTGAACCTCAACACATCAGCCAAAAAAAAAACTTACACGTACGTACGCCTAAGCCGACAACCCTGGAGGGCAGACCGGGTGATTTTCAGCTGGTGATTTGCCAGCCGACGGCAACGGTATCTAGAACGCGAATAGAAACAAGCTGTCATATGCCATTCTCATTGCCATCACTAAAACTAAATCAAGTACCCCCATGTCCGGAAAAGTAAGAAACGTTTCACTTTTCCTATAGTACCCCAAAATGTGCTTATATTTCCGGACAGCGTCGAAAAAATAGAAACAATCGAACCACATACCAGGTACCAGGTATATATTATATATACGTATATACCTGGTATACTATATATGTACCACAGGTGTTAATAGGTGAAACGTCCAAAAATATCACATGGTGTCCATGAAAGTAAGGACTGGTTGGGTGTTCCTATTGATACAAAAGCGTTCCTTACATTGCCGGACAGATGGTAGGAGCAAAAAAAAATAACGGTTCTCTCGTTCCCTCTCCTCGATCTTCCATCGAAAGAAAGAAGCGAAACGACAGCAGTTTCCATTCCCAAACCGGCAGTTACATGCAAAACTACAGACCAACTCCCAACTATGAACAAAAACTTGGGCTTGTTAACCCTTTTGAAAAACCCGCACCCTCCCATCTCGTGGCCCAAATCACTTGCAATTAGAATCAGGTAGAATTTTCTGTGCAGTGCGACACTAAACAGGGTCAATAAATCACTGCAACCTCAAAAACTCGGTACTAAAATCCAGCTCAGAAGAATAGGGGGCGAAAAAAAACTTCCGGTGGGGGGGGGGGGGGGGTGGGTGGGTGGGGTGTACCATTAGCCGGCATGTCATGCATGCGTAATCATATTAGGTACTATGAACCTTCAGATCCTACACATACGTTACCCTTACAATGCCGGGACGGAGCACGTGGGTTTTCACCACCAGGCAGACCATTGGCTTTTGCACCAAGCCGAAGCGCCGTGAGGTGGGGGAGGGGGGGTGTACTCATGTCGTGCACGGCCGTAGTCGTATGACCATAGACCCTCGCATCCCTACAATGCCGGGACGGAGCACGTTGGGTTTTCACCAACTAGTGGGGGGGGGGGGGGGTACTCATTTGTTGCTTGCCTTAGTTATTTGACCATTGACTGCGCATCCCTTTCGAGACGGAGTCGGGCAGGGGAGCGGCCAGTCAGGATGGATGATTGGCCGGGGAAGGGGGGGGGTTATCAAAAATCAGGATGGATGAATGACGCCTCCTTGAGAAAAAGTCAAACGCTGGTATTTAGTAGTCATAAAAGACAAGGCAAGGGCGGCCTGGCCTGTCCGTGGTCGCCTTGTTTTCTTGGGCCTGCTCGCGAGGCACCAGAGTTGAGGGCTTCAGGACACAGCCAACAGCACCCAGAGGCCAGAACACATATACACCAAGTATTAGACTGCGTGTGCACAATGGGTTATGACTCAAAAAATGGCAAAATGCTTATTTATCATCGTAAAGACAAAATGATGCACAATACGAAATATCGCACATAGCTTGCAAAGATAAGTTCAGACGAAATCCTCCATCTCCCCACAGCCGAGGGTGTACTACAAGGATCCGAGTCCCTGACACCCCACTACCCCCAGAGCCCAGAATGAAAACCAACCGGACCGTTGTGATCTCAGGAAACAATAAGCCAACTTTATTTTAAAATAACCCCCCCCCCCCCCCCCCCCCCAACTCACCCCACCAGCGAACAAAAAATAGGAGGGGTATCTAAAACCAAGTGAAAAAAAGGGACAAAAAAAGAAGAAAAAAAACGGTTTTCGCTCATTTCGTCCTGTGATCACAGCGCTCCGGTTTGTTTTCGATTCTGACCTTCCTTCGTAGGAGTGTGGTGTGGTTTTCTCTTTTTGTCGCATACAATGCCGGTAGGGTAGTGCCGGCTCCACACTATAGTGCCGGTGACATCATTTCCCGCACATGGGAGTAACCAGAGTAGCAGTGTGGCAGTGTGCGGAGTAGTTAGTGCCGGTTGCCGTTATAGTGCCGGTATTGTTCGCTGGCGCATATATACCGGCACTATGATAAATATACCTCAGCAGCCCCTGCTGCTTCGTGGGCAGGGGCCGATGCTAAAGAAAAACGTCACATTTTTCCAGCACCTTTCCCCCCCACATGTCCTAAAAATATTGATGCCAGGAGACTTTTCTGTCTTATGTCTATTAATAGCTGTCTATCTTGGCAAATCCGCCTGTCTAGACATGTGTCCCCTACCCCCTGGTAGTAAAAAGCCTCATATATGTGTGGAAACCCCTATTTTTTCTGTTTTCTTTTTTGTAGTGCTGGTTACTCGGTTATATGAATTCAGATCAAATCATCTTCATGCGCACGCTGATATACATGTATTTTGCGGCAGCTGTACGTAATGCAATCAAGATATTGAATGCTGCAGATCTCAAGACGATTTGTTTTCGATGTATGCAAAAAATGACGCAAAAAACTTTTAAAAATATATATCAATAACATGGTCAGGCGTTTTTCAAAAACCGGGTATTTTTCGGTCGTGTCCCCGTTTTTTGCTGTTAAAGGCTGCCTGTCTTAACATTTTGCTAAACACTGCTGTCGACGAAGGTGACAAGTGCTGTCTCCTGCTGCTGGACATCTTCGCACAAAAGAGAGGTTGAACGCTAAAAAACTGGCTGCGCATATTATATGAATGAATATCATATATATGGAAACTATCACTCTCCTGTACGACAATCTCAACGTATTAAGCTCTCTTGGCACCAAAGATGTCAGGAGACATGTCAAGCAAGGCAAAACATGCTGTCAAGGGTGTAGGGCCGAAGTGTTCCACACTAAAACCTAGTAGTTTGGTGTCAGTCGCGGCATGTCAAGGCAAACCTGCTGTCTGTCAAGGGTTGAAAGTCCTGTCTCCCGACATCTATGCTTGGCACCGCAGAAACGAAAAATGGACGACAAATAGTGATGATTTCAGCAACGGCAACGGCTTGATTGGTGGGTGATATTAACAAAATTAAAAAAATTGGAGCCCGAGTTACCTAACGCGAGGAGTCGTACAGCACGGGCACAACAAGACCCTGCCCGTACCAGTACTCGTACTTCTAGGGCGCTCACGCTCTGCTCGTCGTAGACGGATTGATGAAACCAAAGTTGTCATTGTGTTTTTCTTGTTTCTTGTTTTTTTGTTTCCCATCCCATTCATCATCTTCGCACTTCCGTCTTTCTCCCTCTCTAGTCGTAACTCAGATCCGGGGTCACAAAGTAGGCTCCTCTCCCTCCTCCCCCACTACGGTTCTTGCCTTGGTTTTTATCGCGAGAAGATTTCAGCACTTTCTTCCCTCGTCAACTTTCGTCGAATTTTGCTTACCCACGCTATAATATGCGCTCTTGGTCGCTGTCAAAGGGACCCCAAAGGGGGTTCATATTTCATACCAGGTACCGTAGTTCATACCTGGTACATACATATCATATTATATCATATAATACCTGGTATGATATTATATCCTACGTTCATATATATATTTTATATGTAGTCAGAGGCGGTACAGTAGTGGTCCCTCTATAATGCCGGTGTGTGCCAGGCCTCGATACCGGCATTATAGCGGGCACCGGCATTATTCCGCACACTGATAAACTGGTTAAATCCCATCTGTGCCAAGCGATTTCACCGGCAATATATCGGGCACCGGCATTATTAAACCGGCATTATAGAGGGACCCCTACGTACTGTATGTGTATGTGCACCGAGATTTTGACCGCCTTATATCGAGCGGCCGCCTTATTCGTTCCACTATGTAAGAAAAATTGTCCGGTCATGACGGGCGATTTTGACCGCATTGTATCGAACGGCCCCCTTATTCTTGCTGCTGCTGCCTTATGCAGGCCCCACTACTGCTGTAGTGCTGTATTAATAGTACTCGGACTCCGTGAAAGGTGTACCCACCTACCTGGTATGTTATAGTACCAGGTAGCCTCTACTAGGGATGGGAAGGGGTGGGAATGCCGAGAGGCGTGTCGTCTCTAGTCTTGACTGCTTGTGACTTGTGACCGGCTCTGGCGGAACGGTTCTCGTTGTGTGCTATTAATATTAACAACCTCACTAAATACGACCCTGTCGTGAAACACGGACAAGGTTGTCTTATCATTAACCTCCCTGGGGGCCCGAGATGTAGACCAAACCGACGAGAATTTTAGTGCTGTCAACCGTCTACGTATATCCGAGCACCGTGAGCCCCAAGCAAGTAGGGGTAGGAGCATGTTGTTCCAGGGCCGTACTTGTACGACTCCTTCCTTGCATTGTGCACCCACCGTACACCATTTTGGCGTGCTATGATATTGCTATCATCACCGAACCGCGCGTAGCCGTTGCTGTATGCATAATCATCTCACTTTTT
This sequence comes from Saccharina japonica, assembly GCA_008828725.1. Classification (NCBI taxonomy): domain Eukaryota; class Phaeophyceae; order Laminariales; family Laminariaceae; genus Saccharina; species Saccharina japonica. The sequence goes on from MEHQ01003422.1 coordinate 141,875, forward strand.
ATCGTCAATTTCCCCTGTACTATAATCAAGTTAATCAAAGTCCCAAGAGGTTTAATAACCCTGTTTGTTGCCGCTCGAGCGGAAAAAAAATAAAAGGCGACAAAAAAAAACGACGATTTCAGCATCGATCGGCTATCGATCAGCCACGCGAAGCCGCGCGGATTGCCTGTTAGTAATATTTGAATTGAATAAGAAAAAAAGCTACGTACAGCTGTGATATCGATTAGTTCCTTCAGAAAAAAATATATGCAAGGTTGGTGTAATGCTTCGATCGCGCGTTCAATGTGTGTCACCGGGTGTGTACCGATGTACCGACAGCTCCCAGAGGAGGTTATTAGGGGATGGACGATGTCTTTCGTGTAGGACTATCGATAGAAAGCAACAATGTGTCCACACGGACATGCCGACACGCGAGAAGCATGTGCTGCACGCTCGCGCGCACTCCACGATGAGACGGCTTGCATCATGGCACGCACGCATAGCAAAGCAGTACATGACGGGTATCATATTATAGGCACATACCAGGTGCACACTACGAGTATAGGTGCCAAGTGCCAAGAGGATTACCTGTGGTGCGAATTAACAAATCGTTAAAATGACAACAGGGGTGTTCAAACCCACGTGCACAACAGAGGCGAAAGCGCATGCAGCTTCTCTGGGAAGCCGCAATGTGGGGGCATCTAAAAACTGGCATGTGTCATACCATACCCCCTGGTATGTACGAATATACCAGAGGTATCATAGAATAGAAAACGCAACAACGCTCGACGCCCAATATCCCGATATGTTTCGATAATTGATATGAACTGATAATAGGATCGGTCATTTGATAACTATCATGTGATAAATTTGAACCCCCAAAGAACTGTTCTTTTGTTCGAAACCCCGCCCCCCATAGCCAGGGCAGGACTCCTCCCATCAGTCACGGAGAAAGTCCTCCCCTGATCCTCAGCCTCGAGCAACCGAAACAAAGAAAAGGAGCACCCCCTAACGTAAAAGGTATACCATAGATCATACCCGCATACCAGATACCGCGTGGGCGACAGAGCAAACGACCCTCACACGCCACAAAGGGACGGAGCAACCAACTAAAGCTAATCGACAACCAACCCACCAACATTATTCGCATTCATCGCCAACGCCTAAACCAAAAGCAACTTTCTTTTGTACCCTTTACTCTTTACTCGTACGAATCATGATATCATAGCTTGTGCCCGAAAAGGCCAGCCACCCGCCAACCAAATATGACACCCTCGCACCACACTATCACCCATACAAAACAACAAAGCAGTTGCGTATCCAGGTCCACGAATAAGAGAGAATCTACCATTAGGACCCTAGTGAATAGGACCTAAGGTACACACAAAAACCTACATATAAACATATTTTTACCTCGTAGCATTATCAGGTCCTTATTTACTATGGCTCCCTCGGAATAAGAACATAAGGCTCACTTTTTGGCGGGGGCTAAGAAAAAAATACGGATTTAAGAAATCGTGCTTAGCAGCGAGTGCCACACTTAATCCTATACATTAGCCTATGCTCCAGGTTGTTTCAGAAGGGTGTCACGCTCGAAGGCTTGTTATGTTTAGTGCTGTTTGTTGGCAGGCCCATATCCCATATCATACTGCTGTAAGGAATGTGAAAACACACACACTGCTGTTGCTTGTGTACGACAGCAAACAAGCGACATGCAGCAGTACCAGACTGCTGACATACTGGCTACAGAATTCGTATCGATGGGAAAACGAAAAAACAATTGCGCAAGGCGTGGAGGTTGGAGGGGTGCCGCGTTCCATTGAAGTTGGTCCCTCTCCTCGGCGCCAAGGGCATCGTAGAAAGACGGACAAGGGAAGAAAAAGGCCGAGGGCACCACGGCTAAGCCCCGAAAGCAAATCGAACAAATTGAGCAGAGGCTTAGCCCGTTTAGGACTGCAGTCTTATTATTGTGGGGACAAAACACTTGGAATTAGAGTCCACGTTAGGACTAAAAGGGTTCATAATTAGCCGGCATGTGTTGGAGGGCAAGGCTACCAGCCTAACCTAAGGCTACCAGCCTAACCTTTATGTGGTACAAACTACTAGTAGGAGTGCGTGGTTTATCACGGTAGGGCTCCCGTTCGCTCATAGGGAGATGAGAGCGAAGGGCACTAGTACGAGGGACCATAGTAAATAGGACCAAATATTGTTGGTAAAAATAGGTAAAAATAGGTAAATATCAAATATATAGGTTTTTGTTTGTGCAGTAGGTCCTATTTACTATGGTCCCCAGTAACCGAAAGCAAAATCGAACAAATTGGACAATAGGCGCTGGTCATCTCGAAAGCTGCTTGCCTGCCCCAAGAGGACTATCCGAGGTATATTATGCCAGGCATCTGCTATGATGCTATGATATGAATTGAAGCCCAAGGCTACCACGACATCTATATACCACGTACGTACAAATGACAGCGATGATGTTCCCTTGAATTGATACTGATGGTATTGTTAGGCTACGTACACTTTGATGTACGGTAGGATGACGGCTGCCAAGCAGACCGATGCTGGCTGCCAAGCGGACCGCAGCATCGATCATTTTTAATAGTACTCTAAGTATGCTGTCATGAATAGTGAGATGGCACACGGCACACTATAGATCTGCAGATGCCATGATGTCATCATGTTATGGCATGATCGATGATCGAGAGATGGGAAAGGCGCTAAAATAAGGCAACGTACATATACTGCTGTAGTTTAGCATATGCATTCGTAGCCAAAGGGATGCAGGGTGCATTTATTCGTTGCAAACGCAACCCTACGACAAGAAAGATGCTTCAGATATATGCATCATGTCATATATATGTATGCATATTATATGTATGATACCTGGTAAGATACATGCTATGTATGATACCAGTATAATAAAATACAGCAGCAGCGGTGTATAGGAGTACAACCCTTCGTCACAAGGCAAGAAGCAAAATGCATTTCACGTCTCACCATATCAGTAAGTACTTCACGAGGGTAACATTCACGTTCTGAGCGCATTTTACCTAGAGTACAACACGAGAATTGTACCTGGTATACAATACCGCCCGGCACGTCGGCGAAAAACAAACCCCGCACACTAAAACCCATATAATACGCAAAAAATATTGTTACTATATTACGTGCACTGGGTCTGTCCATCGACTCCAGGGCATGCTGAACTGCTCTCTCGTGTTCTCGTATTACGTACAGAGCCGAATGTACATCATAGCAGAGCACCAGCGCGCGCTTTACTCATGAATCTGTCAGAGTGGAAAGGTGAGTTGGTGGTGAGTTAGCTTCCTCCTACGTACAAAACCTTACTTTGCTACGACCCGCGTACGAGGGGGAGGCAGAACCGAATACTAGGAATTAAGTTCCGATATATAAGGACCGTTTGTGTGTTTGTATTTAATACTAAACGGCCTTTATATCTCGGGATAGCGGCAGGGTACGACTTGTCAGTGCTTCGTCGTATCGTATGATACAACTAATAACTGCTGCTGTTTTTTCAGTACTTCTGATATATACGAGTCGTACGAAAAAACATCTCGACTTTTGTATCGGTGATCACAGCACCACAAAAACAAACAAGCAAACACAAAATCAAAACGAGATCAGAGATCGATCAAGATGGATGACGGATGGATGGATGATGTATGATATGCGTACGATGCGACAACAACAACTAACTTTTCTCTCTACGTACTCGTAGCAATAACAAAAAAAGCGCAACAAACTTGCAACAAATCAAAAACGAAAGGTCATCGCCGGCACGCCACGCAAGAGTCAATAGGTATCGATCGCCCAACAAACACCTACGACAATACCGTAAACACATACCGTTACTACGCGTACGTATACTATTATAACTGCTCCTGCTGCTGTATGGCCATCATATCATACGTACGGGAGGCAAAACCCGAAGGGCACTGCTGCTGCTGTGAACTGTCTGTGAACAACTGTGAACTGACAAAGTTAGAACCAGAAACATAGGCCGTTCTTCCGACCTGACTCCATGCGGCCCTTGTTCCGCGAATCCGACTTCCACAAGTACAAAAAAAATGCACCTCTATATATATCTCAATGACTTCGATTGTTGGCAGTTGATTCGAACCGGACCAGACGGTACCCAGTGAATCTCGCAGCGGCAACAACAGCAGCAGCAAGCAGCGGAAGCAGCAGGATCGCCGTACATAGTACCGGTAGTCCGGTTCTTCTGAAAGTAGATGGAGAGGGCAGCAGAACCGCAGGGAGAAAGTAAGGCGAGCCTGTTCGGGCGCAGCAGCAGCAGCAGCAGCAGCAAGACAAGGCAAGGCATGAACATCGGCAGCGCTACGATGCCTCGCACTGCTACTGCTGCTGCTGTTGCTGCTGTGCGCTCTCTTGGCTCGCACTGCTCCTCTTTCTGCTCCTCCTCCTGCTGTTGCTGCTGCTGCTGTCGCTGCCGCGGTGGGTGCTCTCCAACGTACAAGTAAAGGAGACTCCAGACAGGAAAAGGGGAGATAGTCCTTGCCTCTTCTCCGAAGCCGTACGTACCGCTTTTACTTCGTACCCGTACCGCGTACAGCAGTAGTTGGCATGAGATACGTCTGCCTGCCGTGTCTGCCAAGAAGAACCGATTGGTGTTCTTCTTGCGTAAAGGTCGGTTGACCCGGCGGAAGCTCTTATCTACCCGCGCAGCGCCGCGCCGCCGCACTCCCTCAAGCCATCCTTCTGGCAAGCTACCAACCACTAGGCATGGCAGAGAGAGAGAGGCCCCACTCTACGTGGGCGAATTCGAGAGCGGAATTTGAGGTCTCGAAACAAACGTCGATCGTCTGTGTGGGGATTAGGGGATGTACAAGCGGTAGGGTTAGACCGACCGCTCCTGTCTCGAGTGCTACATAATCATCATATAAAACGTACTGTACGTAGAAGGGGAGGGAGGAGAGAGCAGGAGCAAGGGGGGAGAGACGGCTCCAGTCCTGTCCTGCAGCGCTGCTGTTGAAACAATAGGGGGGGGGGGGTCCCACACGGATACAGAATGCATCGTACAGGCCTGATAGAAGGACAACACCTGTTCTACAGCATGCGAATACGGCGGGACTCCTGTCTTTCTTTGATGGGCACACAAGCAGTGGGAGCCGGCGAAGGACCCAAGAGGAAAAGAGAGGCGGCGCAACACACATAGACACACACAAGAAACCTTCCCTCCCTTTGTGTAAATGAGAGGAGAAAAAAGGAGGGAAAAGGCGGGAGGAGGGGCTGGAACAAAAGAAACAGAAAACACACACGCCACGCACAGGGGTGGCGTGTTGGGCCCCGGGCGAGGAGCGCCGCCACTGGCCAGCAAGGAGAGAGCTAGCTGGCCGGCTGAAGGACCCGACACGAGGCACACGGTATGCACGCGAACGGCGTCAAGCTGCTGCTGCAGCTCAGAGAGCTTCCAACAGAAGTTTTCCGTCGCATCTCTCACCTGGTCGATGTCTTTTCTCTCCCCAGAGTCGAGCAGCTTGATGCTCACGTGCCCATCGCACTGCTCCATCACTTCCGCAAGAGTCCAAACTTCGTCGCCCTTTTCGTCCTGCATCCAGTACTGCTCCCCCACGACAAGCTCATCCTCCACTAAGGTGTCCATGTCCGCCGGCGGCGGCGTCGTGGTCCCGCCCCGGTAAGGCTCGCGATGGGGCGCCATGGCTTCTTCCCTCCAGCGATTTGCCTGAGATAAAAACTAACGGGTCACCCCGAGCCCTCCCGCTGCGCCAAATTCTCGCTTGTCTGTTGTACAAGCTTTCCGTGGCGTTTCTGCGCGCCAATCCTGAGCATCTAACGCAACGGGTGCAGGGTCAGCCCTTATACAGCAGGGGTGGCGTCTAGTACGGGGCGTAGTCCGGATATACGTGGGTCGTCTCTCTCCCCTCTCTCTCTGCGCACCAGAGAGTTGTCTGTCTTATGTCGATAACAATGACAGGCACCGAACGCGCTTGGAAAATATCGGTTGGATGATTATTTGGTATTTTGGAGGATTTGAGAAGCGGAGTCCGAACCCAGCGAAGCGTACCTTATAAAATCGGAGAATATTTGTCGGATTTATGAACGCCGTTTACGGATGGAAATATCACAGATTTATATTGCGATCAGTAGTGGTCCCGCGTGACATAAAGCTATTGATATGTAAATGTTTAGCGATAGCAAAATCACACCCTGTAAATATCAATACTGCTGTATGGTAACAACATGATATCTCCACGCGTATTATCACGTATTGCGTATACATACATACTCACTCGTAGTTCGTATATAGTACGTAATCGGCATTCATTTCAGAGATAAAAATGAGATTCGCCTTCAATTCCCTGCAGTCCAACAAAACAAAGAAGGTGTGTGTGATTCGGATCGATACACGAAATACGAAAATTTACTGAAGAACCATCTGACCGATCTGACGTATCTGAAACTTTTACCCAATCAATTACATTGAACCCAAGAATCGAGAGAGATGTGGATACACTTTTTTGCCTTGGTACCTACCCTCTTTCGAGCTTGTTTTCAATGTTTTCGTGCAAAATTCTCGGTTGATACCACCACTCTCTCTCTGGACGGAAATATAAAGACCGTTGGTGAATTAATATAAATACCAAACCGTCTTTACATTTTCGTTCAAATTTCTATATTGCACCATATATATATGTATGTCTGCGTTTCTGGCAGAGGCCTCTCCTGGATACCGATCAATCAATGCTGGTATTTACCAGGTACGATGGTATGAAAGAAGCATAACAATTTTTACCGTCGCCATTATTTTTACTGGAGAGTGGAGGTCACAGATAGATATTGATCGTACCATATCATATCATATCATACATGTCATATATTACTGGTCGTGGTATGGATATAATACACAACAAAAACCATACCAGGTACATACTATTAATAGTACGAATACCCGGTTTGCAACTCTCGGTCCGGAAACGTATGATACAAACAAAAACCCCGTTCGGTGGGTATTCATACGAATATACAACGAACGGCCCTTACATTTTCGGCCGGATTGGTATAATATAACCACTATTAATTGTGAGAGTATCTATCTGGTATTCAGCAGCAATAAGTATGTACCACGCTCGTATCCTAGGCGGAAATGTAAGGACCAATATGAGACGACAAATGATCCTCATATTTACGTCCAGAGTGATGTAATACCAGGTACCAGGTACCAGATACCAGTACATATGAACAGTATTAAAAGTAATAGTATCTCATTATTTGTCCATTCGATAATGTGCAGCAATTTATACACTTCAGCGTCATTCGCCGATTATTTGTCAATGTGTCCGAAAATGTAAGGACCGTTAGGGGGTGGAGAGAGAGGGGGTGAAGAAGGCGGGGGGGGGGGGGGGGGGGGTGTACTCATGTCGTGCACGGCCGTAGTCGTATAACCTAGACCCTCGCATCCCTCAATGCCGGGACGGAGCACGTTGGGTTTTCACCGACCAGGCAGACATTGTGCACCAAGCCGAAGCGCCGTGGGTAGTTGGGCGAGTCGCATGAAGGGTGAGCTGCATCCTCTGAACCGCTTGAAGGGGACTTGCATATGGATGACAGCGGGGGGGGGGGGGGGGGGGGGGGGGGGGGGGGGGGGGGGGGGGGGGGGGGGGGGGGGGGGGGGGGAGGGGGGTGTACATTTGGTGCGGTATGATTGAGGGGGAGGGAGGGGAGGGAGAGGAGAGGCGAGGGAGGGAGGAGCGGCTGGGGGCGCAGAGGATAGGATGGAGTGAAGTCGGGGGCGTTGGGAGATGGGGAGGTGGAGAGACGGCGTGTGTGTGCGGACGGAAGGGACATAAGGTAGCGAGGTGAGATGGGGGTGTGGGAGACGGGAGGAGGAGGGAAGGGGGGGGGGGGGGCTAGGGGGGGGGGCGCTTGCCTTAGTCATTTGGACCATTGACCACGCATCCCTTTCGAGACGAGACTGGGGGGGGGGGTACTCATGTTCATGCATGGCCGTAGTCGTATGACCAAGACCCGCGCATCCCTACAGTAACTCCGGGACGGAGCAGTTGGGTTTTCACCACCAGGCAGACATTGCTTAGCACCAAGCGCGAAGTCGCCGCTGAGGTTTCGGGCAGTCGCATGGAAGGGTGAGCTGCATCCTGCTAGATTAGAGGGGAGCGTACCTCACTTAGTAATGCTTGCCTTGAGTAATGTTGGACCATATGAACAGATGCCCCTTCCGAGACGCGAGCACCAGATTCCCCATTCCTAATAGGAGGGGGCGGGTACTACATACGTCACGCTGCCGTTACGTCGTATGACGCTAGTACCCTCGCATCCCTAGCAATGCCTCGGGCACCGGACAGAGCAACTTGGGTTATGATACACTTAACACGGTCGCCTCTGCTTCACCAAGCGAAAGAGTGCGTATCGGGCGAGTCGTGTTGCTACGACCGGGTGGGCGGGGGGGGGGGGGTGTACTCATGTTGTGCACGGCCGTAGTCATATGACCATAGACCCTCGCATCCCTACAATGCCGGGACGGAGCGCGTTGGGTTTTCACCAACCAGGCAGACATTGCTTGCACCAAGCGCGAAATGCCGTGAGGTATTGGGCGAGTCGCATGGAGGGTGAGCTGCATCCTGCTAAGAACCGCCTCTGAGGCGGACTTGCATATGGACGACAGCTTCAATGAGTTAATTTAATTTCTGGTGTGGCCACTTCCGGAGACAGCAATGGGTTTTACTATGTAACTGCCTCGCAGACGCCTTACCATATTAACACTACGTGATACGACCATTCCCCTTGTGCGGAACAAAGGTTCTCCACCCCGCACAAATGATCTACTCGACCGCCAGCTTTGGTGACCGCCAAAAAAAAATAACAAAAAAAAACGGCACCCTGTTGTCCACCCTGGTTGTCTAGCTCACGCAGCGAGTGGCGTGTTTTACAGCGTCGTTGCCAACCGACGCCAACCCAACCTATAAATATATCATATATTTATATGACGTGTCACAAGCGAGGGGGGGGGGGGGGCGTACTCATTTGTTGCTTGCCTTAGTCATTTGACCATTGACCACGCATCCCTTTCGAGACGGAGTTGTTCGCGGGGGGGGGCGTTTTGTGCAGAGTGGGGGAGGGCGGGAGTGGGAGTGGGGGGCGGTGGTGTTGGGTTGGACAGGGGGGGGGGGGGGGTACTCATTTGTTGCTTGCCTTAGTCATTTGACCATTGACCACGCATCCCTTTCGAGACGGAGCACCGTTCCTACTCCAAATAGAGACACCTCCAACACTTGGGCGCTCATTACTTTGTTTCCATATATTACAAAGAAACGTTTTGCTAATCTTATCCCCTTCCTGAGGGGCAGGGGGGGTGAGAGCGAATGGGAGAAGACAAGTGGGGGGGGTGCGAGAGAAAGGGAGAGAAGGGAGACTGTGAGATACAGAGAGAGGGAGGGAGGGCAGGCGGGAGGAGGCAGGGGGAGGGGGCAAAGAGAGGAGGGGAGGAGACAGACAGAGGGAGAGAATGGGGCAGGGGGGAGATGGGAGAATGGGAGTCGGGGGGGGTGGGAGGGGGCAAATGGCGGCGGTTTGACCCCTTGGCCCCCCTACGCCGAAAGTAGGAGTTCTATGCTCGAAGAAGCCTTGACGCACCCGAAAATTCCGATCTCCTACGTACGTAGCCCCTTTGTTGTGCAGCTATTCCTTATTGGGCAGTATATATAGAGGGGTGCTTAGTTTTGCGTTGTGCTGGTTCGAAGCAAGGATGCTATGACGGGAGAACATACAGTATAGTAGTAGTAATAATCAGAACCAAACATTATGTGTAAAGGTACGGGGGGGGGTGCATGTTTTTTTTGGGTCTATCGTGGGTTCTGATTATTCTTACTACATACAGTAGCCCACCCCGTAACATACATACAGCCAGTAGTGACACATATTACAGTACTATTATTACTTACTACGATAGCCCACCCCGTAATCGGTGCAGGAGACCGCGGTTCGACCCCTTTACTGACCGCCCCCTACACTACAAGTGGTAAGTTAGCGTCAACAGGATAAGCCTTGACCCGCCCGAACTGACTCGCCTCGTATGTATGATATGTACCATGCTTTGTGCGGAATGTCGGCCCAAATTTGCAAGATGTGTTGACGAGAGAACTTTGGAGGGCCCATCTCGCGCTCCCCGAGAAGGGCGAAGAGGAGTCCCGCGCAACGTATATCGCAGTGATCCACCTCAATCGCGGACGATTTATGGCATGTATGCGAGTAGGGGATTTTCGCCTTGGAGTCAGTGTAGGGGTGTCGAAACAGAAACATCGTTCTGAGCAAATATGTTATTATTAAGAGACCTTGGGTGCTGCCTTGACTGGCCGCCTTGACATAACTCCTTGACTGAGATCATTGACTGACCGCCTTGACTGAACGCCTTGCCTGACTTCCTTGAAACTTCCCGCATTGACTGACCGCCTTGAACTGGCCGCCTTGACTGGCCACATTGACTTATCGCTTTGACTTATCGAATTGACTGACCGCCTTGACTGGCCGCCTTGACTGACCGCTGTGACTGACCGCATTGACTTATCACATCGACTGGCCGCCCTGACTGGCCGCCTTGACTAACTACCTTGACTGATCGCCTTGCCTGACCGCCTTGACTGGCCGCCTCAACTGGCCACCCTGCCATATCTCCTTGGCTGATCTCCTTGACTGACCGACTTGACAGCCCGCCTTGACAGACCGCCTTGACTGACCGCCTTGACTGACCGCCTTGACTGGCCGCCTTGAATGACTTCCTTGACTCACCTCCTTGACTCGCCGCCTTGACTGACCGCATTGACTGATATCCTTGACTGACTGACCACCTTGACTGACGGCCCTTGACTGGCCACCTTGAATTATCTCCTTGACTAACCTCCTTTACTGACCGCCTTGCCTGACTGCCTTGAACTGACCGCCTTGGCTTACCGCCTTGACTAACCGCCTTGGCTGACCTCCTGGACCGACCGCCTTGACTGACCGCCTTGACTGGTCGCCTTGACTGATATCCTTGACTGACTCCCTTGGCTGACCTCCTTGACTGACGGGCCTTGACTGGCCACCTTGAATTATCTCCTTGACTGACCTCCTTGACTGACCGCCTTGACTGGCCGCCTTGACTGACTTCCTTGACTGGCCGCCTTGACAGGCCGCCTTGACTGACGTTCTTGACTGACCGCCTCGACAGGTTGCCTTGACATATATCCTTGACTGACCTCCTTGACTAACCGCCTTGACTGACCGCCTCGACTGAACGACTTGACTCAACGGCTTGACTGACTTCCTTGACTGGCTTCCTTGACTGATTTCATTGACTGACTTCCTTGACTGAATCCCTTGACTGACCGCCTTGACTGGCCGCCTTGGCTGACTTCCTTGACTGACTTCCTTGACTGACCGCTTTGACTGACAGCCTTGACTGACCTCCTTGACTGACCGCCTCGACTGAATTCCTTGACTGACCTCATTGACTGACCGCCTTGACGGAACGCCTTGACTGACCGTCCCCTACGCCTAAGCCAGCATACAAAGGCCAAGGAGGCCTTCGCGCGCGAAAAAAAACGGTCTCCTGCTCATAGTGTATTTTATCTTGACGCCTGAGTGGCGTGGCATGGGGGGGGGGGGGGGGGGCCG
>MEHQ01003422.1:153551-172809 GCA_008828725.1 Saccharina japonica
CCGCCCTGACTGCGCCGCCTGACTTACTACCTTCGACTGATCGGGCCTTGCCGACCGCCTGACTGGCACGCCTCAAACTTGGAGCCACCCTTGCATATCTCCTTGGCTGATCTCCTTGACTGACGCGACTTGACAGCCCGCCTTGACAGACGTCCTTGACTGACCGCCTTGACTGACCGCCTTGACTGGCCGCCTGAATGACTTCCTTGACTCACCTCCTTGACTCGCCGCCTTGACTGACCGCATTGACTGATATCCTTGACTGACTGACCACCTTGACTGACGGCCCTTGACTGGCCACCTTGAATTATCTGCCTTGACTAACCTCCTTTACTGACCGCCTTGCCTGACGCCTCTGAACTGACCGCCTTGGCTTACCGCTTGACTAACCGCCTTGGCTGACCTCACTGGACCGACCGCCTTGACTGACGCCTTGACTGGGTCGCCTGACTGATATCCTTGACTGACTCCCTTGGCTGACCTCCTTGACTGACGGGCCTTGACTGGCCAGCTGAATTATCTCCTTGACTGACCTCCTTGACTGACCGCCTTGACTGGCCGCCTTGACTGACTTCCTTGACTGGCCGCCTTGACAGGCCGCCTTGACTGACGTTCTTGACTGACCGCCTCGACAGGTTGCCTTGACATATATCCTTGACTGACCTCCTTGACTAACCGCCTTGACTGACCGCCTCGACTGAACGACTTGACTCAACGGCTTGACTGACTTCCTTGACTGGCTTCCTTGACTGATTTCATTGACTGACTCCTTGACTGAATCCCTTGACTGACCGCTTGACTGCCGCGTCTTGGCTGACTTCCTTGACTGACTTCCTTGACTGACCGCTTTGACTGACAGCCTTGACTGACGCTCCATTGACTGACCGCCCTCGACTGAATTCTTGACTGACCTCATTGACTGACCGCCTTGACGAACGCCTTGACTGACCGTCCCCTACGCCTAAGCCAGCATACAAAGGCCAAGGAGGCCTTCGCGCGCGAAAAAAAACGGTCTCCTGCATAGGTTATTTGGTGTTAGTGCTGGCATGGGGGGGGGGGGGGGTGTACTCATGTCTGTGCACGGCCGTAGTCATATGACCATAGACCCTCGCATCCCTACAATGCCGGACGGAGCGCGTTGGGTTTTCACCAACCAGGCAGACATTGCTTGCACAAGCGCGAAACGCCGCTGGAGGGTATTGGGCGAGTCGCATGGAGGGTGAGCTGCATCCTGCTAAGACCGCCTCTGAAGCGGACTTGCATATGAACGACAGCTTCAATGAGTTAATTTAATTTCTGGTGTGGCCACTTCCGGAGACAGCAATGGGTTTTACTATGTAACTGCCTCGCGGACGCCTTACCATATTAACACTACGTGAAACGACCATTCCCCTTGTGCGGAACAAAGGTTCTCCACCCCGCACAAATGATCTACTCGACCGCCAGCTTTGGTGACCGCCAAAAAAAAGGGGGGGGCGTACTCATTTGTTGCTTGCCTTAGTCATTTGACCATTAACCACGCATCCCTTTCGAGACGGAGCAACTCATGTGCACGGCCGTAGTCGTATGACCATAGACCCTTGCATCCCTACAATGCCGGGACGGAGCACGTTGGGGTTTCACCAACCAGGCAGATATTGCAAGCACCAAACGCGAATCGCCGTGAGGTATCGGGTGAGTCGCATGGAGGGTGAGCTGCATCCTGCTAAGGACCGCCTGTGAGGCGGACTTGCATATAGATGACAGCTTCAATGAGTTAATCTAATTAGCATGGGGGGGGGGAGGGGCGTACTCATTTGTTGCTTGCCTTAGTAATTTGACCATTGGCCACGCATCCCTTTCCAGACGGAGCACCCCTCCTACACGTTTATTGCTTGCCTTAGTAATCTGACCTTCGACCACGCATCCCTTTCGAGACGGAGCAACGTTCCTACTCCCGATATAGACATCTCCAACAGTTGGGCGCTCAATACGTTGTTTACATATGGGGGGGGGGGGTACTCATGTCATCCCATGCATGGCCGTAGTCGCATGACCATAGACTCTCGCATCCATACAATGCCGGGAAGGAGCACTTCGGGTTTTCACCGACCGGGCAGATATTGCTTGCACCAAGCTGCGAAGCGCCGTGCACTGTTCGGCGAGTCGCATGGAGGGTGGGCTGCCTCTTACTAAGAACTGCTTGCGACGGGGGGGGGGGAGTCGGTGAAGTCGTTGAGCAGACTGGTGCTACGGTTGGGGGGGTCGCTTTCAAGTATGTTTTTGTCAGCCGACGAGAGCGACTCCGCCGAGTGGTGGCCACTTTTTTTCGTAGCGGTGTGAAGTCTTCAAGCTATAATTTTTTGCGACATGCACCGCCATGGTAGTCCTGATACTCTGCGACAACCATGTTTCGTGCGTCCAGATTTGAGCGAGGCACAGAGTCACTCACTCGCCCGAGTGGCGTAAACTTAGTGGGGAAAATGATGGCATCATACCCCCGTGGCACCAGTCAGAACGTATTGAAATATCCAGGGCCTTCCTCGGGAAAATTCCCGAACGTTTCGGGAATCGAGGTAAATCAACCATATCAAAGTAACCAAGGAGAAATAAACAATGGAAAAAGCACCACAAGAAAGACAAAACCACGGCGAATCGAATGACGGCGTTTTCATTTATTTTTACGAAGTAGGAACCGCGGTATGGCCACGGGAATTTTACCACGGGAATTCAAAAGCAAATTCCCGTGGTAAAATTCCCGTGGCCATACCGCGGCTCCTACATCGTAACAAAAAAAAAAAAAAAAACGTCGTCATTCGATTCGCCATGGTTTGGTCTTTCTTGTGGGGCTTTTAACATTGATTATTTGGGATTGGTTAGTTTGATATGGTTGATTTACTCGATTCCCCCAATCTTCGGCAATTTTCCCGAGGAAGGCCCTGGAAATATCCTCGGTTGTACGTTTGATATTTCTACTGGCCATCACTACTACCAGTATATGCTATATAGTGGGGGTTAGCGCGGGGCTTGCAAGCGTGCCACGGAGACGCGGCGGCGGTGTGCATTTGCGCCGGGGTGTGTATGTCTGACGGTAGATAGATCATAACATAATTCTGCAGTAGGAGTTGGCGGCAGATAGATCGTAAAATATTTATGCGGCAGGAGCTGACGGCGGATAGATCATAAAATACTTCTGCGGGAGGAGCTGACGGCGGATAGATCATAACATACTTCCGCGGTAGGAGCTGACGGTAGATAGATCATAACATACTTCCGCGGTTCGTTAGATATATCATAACATACTTCCGCGGTAGGAGCTGACGGCAGATAGATCATAACATACTTCCGCAGTAGGAGCTGACGGCAGATAGATTATAACATACTTCCGCGGTAGGAGCTGACGGCAGATAGATCATAACATACTTCCGCGGTAGGAGCTGACGGTAGATAGATCATAACATACTTCCGCGGTTCGTTAGATATATCATAACATACTTCCGCGGTAGGAGCTGACGGCAGATAGATCATAACATACTTCCGCAGTAGGAGCTGACGGCAGATAGATTATAACATACTTCCGCGGTAGGAGCTGACGGCAGATAGATCATAACATACTTCCGCGGTAGGAGCTGACGGCAGATAGATCATAACATACTTCCGCGGTAGGAGCTGACGGTAGATAGATCATAGCATACTTCCGCGGTACGAACTGACGGCAGATAGATCTTACCATACTCCCGCGGTAGGAACTGACGGGAGATAGATCACACCATACTTCCGTGGTAGGAGCTGACGGCAGATAGATCATAATATGCTTCTGCGGTAGGTGATGCCAGCAGATACATCATGACATACTTCGACGGTAGAAGCTGACGGCAGATAGGTCATAACATGCTTCTGTGGTAGGAGCTGACAGCAGATAGGTCTAACAGTTTTTTTCGGTAGGGGCTGACGGCAGATAGATCATACCATACTTCCGTAGTGTAGGAGCTGACAACACATAGATCACAACATACTTCCGCAGTATGTAGGAGCTGACAACACATAGATCAGCGCCAAGAGGGGGGTCGGACTGCCCGTTGAGTCACCGGAAGTGCTGGTTGCAGTCGCGAATATTCCATGTTAGTACCAGCGGTGATGACTTTTATCTTCTTGCAAGCGGCGAACACGTTCATCTTATCACAGTCGCTTATTGCTGCCGACGGCAAATACCTTCATATTGTTACCGACGGCGAATACCTTCCTGTTTGTTTCTTACTGACGGCGAACACTTTCTTCTCTTTACCGACGGCGAATACCATCTTCTTGCTTCCGACGGTGATCACTTTCGTCGTGTCACAGTAGTCGCGCATACCTTCTTCTTGTTAGAGTCGCGAATTCCTTCTTCTTGCAACCGACGGTGAATACCTTCTTGTTTTTACCGACGGCGGACACCTTCTTCTTGTTACAGCAGTCACGAACACCTTTTTTCTTGTTGCAGTCGCGAGTACCTTTTTCTTGTTACCGAAGGCGAATACCTTCATCTTGTTGCAGTCGCGAAATCGCTTATTCCTGTCGCAGTCGCGAATACCTTCTTCTTGTTACCGACGGCGAATACCTTATTATTGTTACCGACGGCGAATACCTTGTTTTTGTTTCCGACGGCGAACACCTTCTTCTTACAGTCTCGAACACCTTTTTCTTGTTGCAGTCGCGAGTACCTTCTTCTTGTTACCGAAGGCGAATACCTCCATCTTGTTGCAGTCGCGAATTACCTCATTCCTGTTGCAGTCGCGAATACCTTCTTCTTGTTACCGACGGCGAATACCTTATTCGTTTTACCGACGGCGAACACCTTCTTCTTACAGTCACGAACACCTTTTTCTTGTTGCAGTCGCGAGTACCTTCTTCTTGTTACCGAAGGCGAATACCTTCATCTTGTTGCAGTCGCGAAATCGCTTATTCCTGTTGCAGTCGCGAATACCTTTTTCGTGTTACCGACGGCGAATACCTTGTTCGTTTTACCGGCGGCGAAAACCGTCTTCTTGTTGCAGTCGCGAATACCTTCTTCTGTTTGCCGACAGCGAATACCTTATTATGGTTACCGACGGCGAATGCCTTCTTCTTGTGACCGACGACGGATACCTTCTCCTTGCTGTAGCATATTGTTGAAGTCGCAAATACCTTCTTCTTGTTTCAGTTGCGAATACCTTATTCCTGTTACCGACGGAGAATACATCATTATTGTTGCCGACGGCGAGTACCTTCTTCTTTACATCGGCGGCCAATATGTTCACATTGTTGCAGTCGCGAGTACATTATTCTTGCTGCAGTCTCGGATACCCTTTTTTCTTGTTACCGACTGCGAATGCCATTCTCCTGTTATCTTCCTACGATTGCCGACGGCGAATGCTTCTTCTTATTGCCGACGGCGAACACGCTTTCGTATTCACCGGCGGCGGGCACCTTCATCTTGTTACCGACGGCAACTTCGGTCTTTCGGTCCCTTCATATTTTTGTAGTCCCTCGTCCTGTGCCGCAAAAATAGTCCTGGAATCCTGTCGTCGGGTATGTGTGTAGTACGAACACCATGGACCAAAAGGAGCCGCGGCTGCGACAACTCCACACCTGGGACATACCATACAGATCATACAGATCATACAGATCATACAGATCATACAGATCAGATAAATTATTCCCACATCATGATCTAGACCTTTCAGGGGAGATAGATACCTGGTTTGGCGTAGGATCTAGCTCTTGTTGGAGGGTTGGGGTCATATATTATCTGCATGATCTAGGACATGTTTCCTCGTTTGAATCTAAGTACTATGCAGATCCTGCGCAAGATCTAATAACTGCAGGCTAGGATCTAGATGATCTATCTGTAGATGAGCTATCTGTAGATGAGCTATCTGTAGATGAGCTATCTGTAGATGAGCTATCTGTAGATGACCTATCTGTAGATGACCTATCTGTAGACGACCTATCTGTAGACGACCTATCTGTAGATTAATTATCTGTAGATGATCTGTCCGGCGTGTTGTCATTTTGCGTGCAAAATGCGTGCTCGTGTAAACCTGCGCGAAACACGACTTGGCCATGACTTCAAGACTTTTTCTTCGCGCCCTTCATGCCGGCCTTCACGATTTTCCTATTTTGTCGGACTTGTGTTACGATAGTAGAGATGTGTATAAGAGACAGGTGGAGGGGGGGAGGGGAGGGGGGGGTGGGCGGGGAGGGGGGGAGGCCGGGGGAGGGGGGCGGCGGGGGGAGTGGGGGGAGGGGGGGGAGGGGGGGAGGGGGGTAGGGGGGAGGGGGTGGGAGGGGGGAGGGGGGGAGGCGGGGGGAGGGTGGGGGGGCGAGGGGGGGAGGGGGGAAGGGGGGGGAGGGGGGGATGGGGGAGGGGGAGAGGGAAGGGGAGGGGGGAGCGGGGGGGGGGGGAGGGGGGGAGGGGGGGAGGGGGGGAGGGGGGGTAGGGGGGGGCAGGGGGGGGAGGGGGGGGAGGGGGGGGGAGGCGTATTCCATTTGTTGCTCGCCTTAGTATTTTACCATTGACCACGCACCCTTTCTCGAGACGGGAGCAAGCATGGGGGCTGGGGCGTACTCATTTTGTGCTCGCCTATTGTCACCTTTACCATGGAAGCTGTCACCCATTATGCAGTCCCGCCTCAACAAGCGGCGTTTCTTAGTAAGATCCGCGCAGCTCACCCTTTCAATGCGACTCGCCCACCCCTCACGGCGCTTCGCGCTTGTGCCTAGCAACATGCCTGCCCACGTGAAAACCCGCTATCCCGTCCGGCATTATGATGCGAGCGTCTTATGGTCACACCGGACTACGGCCATGCATGAAAATGCACTGACACCCCCTCCCCCCCACCGCTCCGTGTCCTAAGAGGGGTGCTGGTCAATGTCAAATGAACTATATGGAGTAGCAAAAACAACTTGAGAGCGCCCTCCCCCCCCCCCCCCCCGACCGAAGCCTTCGTCGACGGCAGTACCGTACACCAATCTGGACGGTTTTTTAACGACCGGTAAGTGTTGATATTTGTGCGCGAACGGTCCTTACAATTCCGTCCAGAGGACGGCGTTCCGAAGCTGTTTTTTTCGACAACGAGAACAAAGAGAGCAAACAAACAAAACCCCTAGCGATGTGTCAACCTATGAGGGAAGAGATATCGACAAGAATATAAGAAAGACCCTGCCGAACCCACTGTTTCCAATGTGTACCAGTATTATTCGCCATGTACATATATCGTGTAGGGGACCTGGACCTGCCAGAAAGAAGAAAGACGTATACCAGTAGCCGGGAGGAGGAGGAAGTAGATGCACAGATGTGCCCATGTGGCGAAGCAATAGAGAGTGGAATTCACATAGTGGGAGAATGTGAGATGTACAAGGAGGAACGACATGTGTTAGAAAAGGAAATGAGGAAAATAGACGAATGTGAAATGGAGAAGTTTGGTGCGCTAGATATTAGCGAGAAAACGATCGCTATCTTAGGAGAAAGATGGTGGCCACAGGCGGCGAAACAGGAAGGGAATAGGATTAGCAAAAACTGTATTTGTAGTATATGGAAACAACGTGATGAGCGCCCAAGTGTTGTAGGTGTCTCTACTAGGAGTAGGAACGGTGCTCCGTCTCGAAAGAGATGCGTGGTCAGTGGTCAAATGACTAAGGCAAGCAACAAATGATTACCCCCCCCTTAGTAGGATGCAGCTCACCCTCCATGCGACTCGCCCAATACCCCACGGCGCTTCGCGCTTGGTGCAAGCAATGTCTGCCTGGTTGGTGAAAACCCAACGTGCTCCGTCCCGGCATTGTAGGGATGCGAGGGTCTATGGTCATACGACTACGGCCGTGCACGATCTGAGTACCCCCCCCCCCCCCCTCCCCCCTCCTCTACAGGTTATATAGTATCATTGCGCAGAATGGTTATGGAAAATCGTCCTGTTGACCCTGGCAGCATCCAGGGGAGCCACTGGCCTTTATCCGTGGCCCCCCCCCCCCCCCCTGCTTCAACAGGAAGGGGATAATAATAACGAACAGTTTCTATATGATATATATGAAAAAAAACGTAATGAGCGCCCTCAAGTGTTGGGAGGCGTCTCTAGTAGGAGTAGGAACGGGTGCTCCGCCTAAACAGGAATGCGTGCGGTCAATGGTCAAATGGCTGAGGCAACCAACAAATTAGAGCCGGTACGACCCCCCTCCCCCCCCCCCCCCCCCCCCCCCCCCCCCCCCCCCCCCCCCCCCCCCCCCGCGCTTGTTTTGGAAAAACTCGGCCCGAAATTGTTCCCAGGGGGGGCATTGTGGTGGGGGTGTCATGTATCGCGATGCTTACGGTGGCGGTGTTGGTGGTGGTGGTGGTAGGGATGTTGCAGTGTATGTACCCACGCCAATTTGTCAAAAACAACAGACAAAAGGGGGGGAAGCTGTATGTGGCCCAACGCGTGGGAAAGGGCGGATAGATGATGAGCTTCAGCGGCGACGGCGGTCTACGCGAGAAAATCGTTAGCGCATGCACTTGTATGTGGTTCATATCTACAACAACAAATTCCACCTGGCAACGTGTGTAGCGTTTTGCTCCAATCATACTACCAGGTATGTATTAATCTCGACTATCTACATACAAAAAAGGTTGATCCAGAATCCAATGACTGACGCGTGCTACAGTAGAGGTAAAGGTATACCTTTTTTTGGCTGAATCGTTTTCTGAACGATCGGGCTCCTTAACCCAAATTCGTCGTTTTTTCATTTTTTGTGACGAATAATTTTTCGGAGTATACTTCGGTCATGAGATTTATCATCCGGCAGCACTTTTACTTTCCTCCTCCTACTGCTGTAGTAAAACCTTTTTTGGGGTGAGGTATGACGCTCCTTAAGTGACCACCCTTATAAGGCAGAAACTTGGTGCACCTCTGTCGTAGCATGCGTCGACTTCAGACGTAGAAGACATCATCGGCCAGACCTGAATACTACTATCTGCACACGAAAATAGTTGTTACGGGGGAGCATACCATACCATAGTAAATAGCAGGGCCTTCCTCGGGAAAATTCCCGAAGGTTTCGGGAATCGAGTAAATCAACCATATCAAACTAACCAATGCCGAATAAACAATGTTAAAAGCACCACAAGAAAGACAAAACCACGTCGAATCGAATGACGGTGTTTTTTTTTTTTTTACCCAGTAGGAACCGCGGTATGGTCCATGGAAATTTACCACGGGAATTGGCATGATTTACTCGATTCCCGAAATCTTCGGGAATTTTCCCGAGGAAGGCCCTGGTAAATAGAACCTACGGTAAACACAATAACCTATATACTTACCTGCTTTTACTAACAATAATTGGTCCTATTTACTAATATGGTTCCTCCGTAATAATATATCCTATCGGTCGAGCGCTCGTTTTAGATCTGCCCGCGTAGGCGAACACCCTTCTTACAAATGTGCCCGCACAGCACCAACTATTCAGGGTGGGCTATTGTTGCAAGTAATACATAGTAATAGTAGTATATAATCAGAACCCGTGATGGACCCAAAAACCAGGCATCCCCCCCCATGTTTACGCAGCATATTTTGGTTCTGATTATAACGGGGGACCATAGTAAATAGGACCTGCGGTAAACACAAAAACCTATATGTTTACCCATTTTTACTAACAACATTCGGTCCTATTTACTATGGTACACCGTAATACTATGTATTCATATGTTACGGGGAGCCATAGTAATCAGAACCAAATATGGACCCAAAACCCACGTATCCCCCCATATTTACACCACCATATCTGGTTCTGGTTACTATAATCCCCCGTTCTATTAATAGAGTTTTTTCCAAGCACAACGGCCCCACGGCACACAAGCCGAGCAGGCCTCTCCAAATCCCTGGTTAGGAATTAGGGATAGGAATTGGGGTTAGGATTGGCGTTCCGGGTCGGGGTGGTGGCCGCCGTTATAGCCGAGGAGGCTAGAAAAAAAAAAAAAAATGACGTCCGGAAAAAAACGCCTCGCAGTCTCTTCACAAAACCCCCACTGAAGTATGTATTGCTACGTCATTGAAACAGGTTGGTTTTATGCGGGGACTTCTTCTGAGAGGAAGTTTGACTGCGCGGACAGATCTATGTACAGAGTTACCGCGACCTGTATCATACCACCATAGGGTGGATGAATACACCGCGTATCACCCCAGTGTGATAGGTTATATCACCCGGGTGGATGAGTATACCGTATACTGTACTCGACGGATAAGGTAACACCCCCCCCCCCCCCCCAGGGCCAATACCCCACGGTGTTTCGCGCGTGGTGCAAGCAATGTCTGCCTGGTTGGTGAAACCCCAACGCGCTCCGTCCCGGCATTGTAGGGCTGCGAGGGTCTATGGAAATATGACTACGCCCGTGCACAAGGGAACCCCCCCCCCCCCCCCCGGCTGGGGGGGGGGGGGGGGGAACCCTTTTTGGGCCCGGGGCAAGAAAATTTCCACAAACCCCCCCCCCCCCCCCCCCCAGGGACAATTTTCCGTGCCGGTTTTTGGCCTAGTCAAGGGGCATCTACAACGAACAGGGTGGCTTTCGTAGGAAAGGTCTCTCGTCGTCGAGATGATAGTTCCATAGGCGCATTCGCTCGGAAGTTACACGTATAGTATACCCATTATTGCTGTCTCTGGAAGTGGCCACACCAGAAATTAAATCGATTCATTAGAGGCTGTCGTCCATATGCAAGCCCGCCTGACAGGCGGTTCTTAGCAGGATGCAGCTCACCCTCCATTCGACTCGCCCAAAACCTCACGGCGCTTCGCGCTTGGTGCAACCAATGTCTGCCTGGTTGGTTGGTGAAAACCCACAGCAGTGCTCCGTCCCAGCATTGTAGGGATGCGAGGGTATATGGTCAGACGACTACGGCCATGCATGATAATTAAGTACCCCCTCCCCCCTCCTCCCCCGTTGCCAAGAAACCCAGCGTGGAAACCCGTTGGAGGCGGTGTTGTATCTTGCGTGTTATACGGTAGGTGAAACCACAACAAACAAGCAACCAGCCGAGCTTCTATATCACGCGACCTCCAGCACGCTGAAGCGACTTTTCAATAAAAGACACCGGTATTTATTGTATGTACATGCACCATAAAAAGGTGCACACCTATCTCTTCTTTTGTTTTCAGGAGTTCTGTTACGCCTCAATACCTGCAGTAGTCGCACCCACCCAAAAAAAACTGATTTTGACTAGAAAAAAAAAGCGCAACCCGATGGGCCTTAGGTACAAAAACGAATGAAAACGTGTAAAACACAAGTTCCGACGATATGTTTTGGGTCGAGTTTTGCTTAAGGACTGCAATCCCGTTTTGTTTCGGGCTTCAATCACCCAGTAATAGATTGAGTGGTTTGTGTAACATGACTGGGGGAGCCGACGATGCCATAGTGTAAGGTGGCTGGGTGAGACTCAGCAGTATCCCCTGACAGGTCTGCCTACTAAGCATCTCCTTGGTTGTTAGGTACTCAGTTTAGCGGAGGGGGCATGACCACTCAAAGGGATCGCCAAGAAGCGAGATGGACCCTGGTCGGGGGGGAGGGGGCGGGGGGGGGTTACTCATTTGTTGCTTTTGCCTTTGTCATCTGACCATTGACCACGCATCCCTTTCGAGACGGAGCGCCGTTTCTACTCCGAATAGAGGCACCTCCAATAGTTTAGCGCTCATTACATTGTTTCCATGTACTATATGGAAACGTTCTGCTAATCTTATCCCCTTCCTGTTTCGCCGCCTCTATGGCCACCATCTATCTCCTATATAGAATAACCATCCTTTTCTGCCCCGGGGGGGGGGGGGGTGTAGGTGTACTTCGATTTCATGCGGCCCGTATCGTATGACCATAGACCCTTGCATCCCTACATATGCCGGGACGGGAGCATCTATGTCGGTATTTGACCGACCAGGGAGCGCATCGGCGGAGGGGGGGGGGGGGGGGGCTGCACCGATGCCGCGGGGATGGCGGAGTCCGGACGCGGAGTAGGCATAAGGAGTAGAAAAGTTAAGAGGAGCAAGTGCAATGAGAAGGGAGGAGCAAACGAAAGGGTAGCAATTTCCTAAGTAGGTAAATGTTTTAAACCCTCTTGAGACTTCAGAGGGGACACTGTGAGGGTATTACCTGCTGAGCTACAGGGGTAAGAGATCGATCGATTACCCAGCCCAGGGTAATCCTTGTAACTCCCCCCCCCCCCCCTCTGAACGGCAGGATATTTGGGACGTCGGTACCGTATACGGCCGTACGTTAACCCACTCTACCCGCTTCGTTTCAATACCTGGGGAACCAGCGAGACGTGGTTTTGAGGGACGCATGCGCAAGCGTTTTCTATAAAAGAAACGTTCGGAGTGACCGATTCGAACCAACCGGTGTCCTGCCGACGACGCCAAATGTGAGGGTATGATTACCTACTTACTGAGCTATGGAGGAAAAAGATCGATCGATTACCCAGCCCAGGGTACTCCTTATAACACTACGTAGTAGATGGGGGGGGGGGGGGACACAAAGCGGCGGCCGAGTTCCATTAATGCAATGCAATTATTCTTGTACGACAAGGAGAGGGCGCGCAACACGATGATGATCGATCGTATTTTTCCTGTACATAAGTCCGTGCTGCCGGGCGCTCACACTCCAGCTGCGACCGACGGTCGGTAGGGTAAGACGGTCGGAATTAACCACCAAGGTTATCATTGTGTCGGTCGTTATGATATGTCAAAGGGGCCCCAAAGACGTTCGGCAGGAAGCAGGAAGTAGGTACACAGAACGGAGTATGTAAGGCTTCGGGCCTATGGGATGGATGGGCTATGACCCTGCCTCCAAGAAAAGGAAAACATGTTTTTGGAGGGTCATAGGTCATTAGCCCATACAGCAGGGGTCCCTCAATAAGGCGGTGGTATGCCGGTGCAATATGACCGCCTTGTAGAGGCAAGCCGCCTTATTCACTCCAGGTTATGAGTGCAATTCCCCAGTGGCGCCAAGCGATTTTGACCGCCTTATATCGGGATACCGCCTTATAGGGATACCGCCTTATTGGGGGACCCCCACACTGCTGTAGTAGCTTCGGGCAAGCAAAATTCGACGAGAGTTGACGAGGGAAGAAAGTGCTGAAATCTTCTCGCGATAAAAATGCAAGGCAAGAACCGTAGTGGGGGAGGAGGAAGAGGAGCCTACTTTGTGACCCCGGATCTGAGTTACGACTAGAGAGGGAGAAAGACGGAAGTGCGAAGATAATAAATGGGATGGACAAACAAAAAAAAACAAAACACTTATAGTAGCTTCGGGTATAGCATGATATTACTATGCCTAATGATATTTGTACTACTACTGCTGTACCAGGTATATACTAAGGTGTGCTGATCGTAAACCAACGGCGTCTGTCTGTCTGTCTGTCGTATTATATTTGTGAGCGCGGCTGCCTACTGCTGGCAGTACGTCCACCAGGTCGTAAGGTCGCGATACATCAGCAGGCAGCAGGCAGCAGGCAGCAGCATAATAGATAGATACTCGTAGCATATCCGAGCTGAACGTGGGACAAACGTTGGTTAGTTCAGTCACTGGTTGATTGATTGATTTTGATGTTGTCGTCGCGTACGACTCTCGCATACCCCACCTCGTATATACATTGACATTCGTAATTAACAATACGTACCGCTTTATGCTCTGTTTGAGTTGTTTTTTCATTCCATTTCATTTCGTTTCGTTTAATTTGGTTGTATTGTCTGTCGCATCTCCCCTGGGAGAAGAAGCACGACACGTTCTTTCTTTTTGCCATGTTTTGTTTGGTTGTTCGATTGTTTGTTGATTTGCTTTATTTTTTATGTTTATTTTTATTATTTTTTTCCTTTTCGCTTTTTCTCTTTTTTTCTTTCTTCTTTTTCTCTTTTTTTCTCTTTCATGCACCTGGATTGCTAGCAGGGTAGGTATTGTCTGTCGTATATGGCATTGCATTGTCTGCTCTGCTTCCTGCACTGAGCGTAGTATCTCTGTGTCGTCGTAGTTTTGCGACCACAGAACTGGTACCTTTTTTAGGATGAAGAATCGGCACGGACACTGTGTGTGCTGGATGTCGATGGGTAGAAAGGAAGAACACACACACACCGCTTTATAACCTACCTAGTGAGAAATATGTCACCCATCTAAATAATTCGGTATAATATCATCGCGTATTCGGTTTGTTTTGTATGACGAAATCAGAACCAATCGCACTACGAGTACTCGTACTACTATTAATATTAATATTAATAGTTGTCGCACACAAATTTCATATTTCATGATCTACAAAAAAAAACTCAGGGCATCAGGACTCGGGACTCAGGACTCAGGACTCAGGACACACTCCCACAGCAGTCATGGCCACGTAGGGTCCGTATCAGTATTGATCGCCCTTCAAACTGGCTGCACTTACTCGTATACCAGGTATGATATTAATACGTACGTACTCGTACTACCCTTTGATAGCTGATAACTGATAACTGATACTCGTAACTTCAGACAAGTTCGTCTACCATGGTAGAAAGGTAACAATCCATAAAAAAAATAGGGCAGCGGTCAAAAAAAGGTACACCTGGTCCGTTCGGGGCCAAAAACAGGTACATACTAAAATCAAGTTTAAAACGCACCCCGCGAACTTGCTGTTCCTTGCAACGCAAAGTAGAGTTTTTTTCATGTTCTTCGTGCTCGCCCGGTGGCTACGTATACGAGTAGCTGCTATTAATAGTATGAGAAACGAACGCCTGCTGCTGTATTCTCCCTTCTCAGCTTGCGACACGCCTGGTATTCCAAGTCAACCACAATCCCGAAGGGGAGCCTTCTATCTCGTATTATATCGGCGGAGATGTGCAGGCAGGCATGTGTCTGTGTCGCTCGAGTGGCGTGTAGTGCGAGGTGCGAAGGGAGAAGGGGGTCTCCGCGTACGACGGCATTTGTATAGGGGGCATATAGGGTGGAACTATGAAGGGCCTCTGATTGGCTTAAAAACGACAAAAAAAAGGTGAAAGTCAAGCAGAGTAGACAAAATCAGGTATACCTGGGTTTTAAAGAGGCAAAAACCGGTACAACGAGTTTTGGACCAATGGCAGGGCACGTGGAGTGCATTTTTTACTTGATTTTAAGTATGTACCTGTTTTTGTCCGCAAACGGATCAGGTATACCTTTTTTTGGCCGCTGCCCAAAAAAATAACTTATGATACGTGCGGAAAATACAGAGGGGGGGGCAGGGGAGGAATACGAAGAATGAAAAATCTAGAAATACCGGTACCGTACCAGGTTATGAAGTTATCAAGTAAAAATAAGATGGTTGCACTACTATGAGACACTATGGTTAGGTGCTGTCTTTGTGATATACCTGGTATAATATTATAGTAGTAAAAGTGGAAAAAAAGCGGTACCTGGTAAGATTATTACACATACATACATGTAAACTCGAAAATTAAAGATCGGTTTTCGTTCCTAATATATTTTGCGATATTTTACGATACCCTACAAAATAAACTATTAACCCTTTTAGAACTGCAGTCCCGTTTTGGGGACAAACCACTCTAATTCTAAGTGATTTGTCCCCAAAACGGGACTCCAGTCCTATAAGGGTTAACAACTGGTCCCACGAATTTGGGCTTCAAAACTACATACCACTATGATCGAAAAAATAAGGATATTATGTACACTAATATCAATACAAAGCGATCCTTGTGTTTCCGCCCGAAGTGGTCGTATGTATAAGAAAAATATGCCACACGAGATCATATCATATCACATAATAAATAATAAATGTGGTCATAACATACGACGTATAAATATATTATTATGTATGAATGCGCGCCCATCCGTCCACGTGTACGTACGTATTAATGTATCATTTGATACGTACGTATACGGTATAACCAGTTAGATATTTATATTGATATACTGTAGTATTAATATCAATAGTTGCAATGCATAGATATTATGTAACCCGTTTTTATGTCACCGGCCATTTGCCGGCCACCGATCATCGATCACCGATCACCGATCACCGATCACCGACCACACCGCCGATCTTTTTTTTTACGGAGGCGGCTGTGAGCAGTCATCCTCACACCCAAAAGGGTCAGCGAGCGGTAGGCGGTAGGTATAGGTACACCGGTACTCACGTCGAGTGATACCAACAAGTAAGTGACAAAAAAACACAATAACAAAAAAAAAACAAAAAAAATGATTAGTGCCCCATCAACAATCAACAATCAATCGATCATGAGCGATCAAGCAATGTGACAACAAACAGCTACGCACTATTCACTGCTGTATTTATATGTACCTGGTATGATACACATACATAGCATACCGCCACACTTTTTACTCTCTCACTTTCAGAGGTATCACAAGATAAATCTGTCCTTCGTATGGAATACAGGTAAATAAATACGAGAATGAGGGGAGAGGGGAGAGGGCCCCCCCGGTTCGACTCGACGCAGTAGTGGACAAACACTGTTGTTAGTGGATATATTCCTAATGTTGTAGCTAATTAGGCACTCTGATTGGCCAAGCAAGCACTGACCACTGGCATAGGGTTAGGGTTAGGGTTAGGGTTAGGGTTAGGATTCGATCTGACGGTCAACATACTACTACCAAGACAAAACCCCCATTTTAACTATCACCCTTTGTCCACCCCTCACTCGACGTCTATCTATGATGGCATGATGGCTCTTTCTCTTTTCCCTTTCTTCAGTGTTTATTAGAGGGCACAAGAAGCGTGTATTAATAGCACACCAACCAGCACAACGGGTCCACCAGCACACGCCACGCTATATATAGCTTTCGACCATCACAACGATTTGATTGATGATGGGTATAGGAGAGAGATGTGATGTGTAATAATGTGTGTGTGCACGTTTGTGGTGGGATCGTGTGAGGGTATTTTACCTGCTGAGGGACCAGCGTGATAACATAATAATACAAGACTCCGAAGTATTACACTCAGCTAGCAGCTGTTGGTTTTTTATTTTTTTTAAATAATATAGGACTTCGAACATCAATCCTGTGAGTGACCAAGGGTTGTCTCGTCTCAACCTGCTACGGGAGTCGGGCTTGCCCCATACCGCATTTGTAGCTCAGTACCTAGCCTCCCCAGGGTAGTAGTACCTTAATAATCGTTCGTGATATTATATATAAACCTAAACCTGGCGTGTGTTATTATGATACGTACGCGGTACGTACGCGATGCCCTTAAGGGAAAGTGACATACTGTGATATAATATATATGATATCATGTATATATGATATGATAGATGTCGAGTCGAACCGGGGGACCTCCCCACACTCCCCACTCCCCACATGTGGCGCCCTCTTGCGTTGTTATTTGTTATTTGTTGTTTTCAAATTATTAACTCGTCGCCGCAGCAATGCAAGTCTCTGTCTGTGGTCGAGTGTACACTACCGGCCCTCTCATAAGAAAGTGCCCCACAAGAAACTCACCCTACACATTACGGGGGAATAAGAAAGTCGACAGCTAATATACTTAAGTTAGTGTGGGATGTTATGGTACTGCTGGTATGATGTGGAAACGTTTGGTAAATACCTGGCATCAGGTATTTGGATCGTATTGGTATTACTTGGAAGGCGTATCTCAGATGGGAACCAGGCCATCTGAGATACGCCTTCCAAGTAATACCAATACGATCCAAACACCGCCGGTCCAGGGGGGGAGAGTGTTATAAGGCTTAGTTCGGGTAGGCGATGGTTAACCTTTTACCAGTATAGCCCAACGGACTAATGCCTTAACAGGGACACACCCCTTTCTCAAATAAGAAAGTCAGCCTAACCCCGATTTCTGGTTTCTTATGAGCGGGCCGGTACTGTATATCACGTGACAATATTAATGCTTGTTGCTTGTGTGTTTTGCACTCAATCGCAAGTTAAACGAAGTAGCAATAGTAATAGTATGAATAGTACATTTGAGCTCGCAAAAACATGTGCATGGCGTCGCCGGCAGTGCTACGATAACCTAATATATGTGATAATACTGTAGTATATATACTACCTGGTATCTGGTGTACGTATAATATTATATGTATATGTAAAGGTCATATTATATGTATATGTGAAGGTAGACTCTTTGCCTACTTTTTTTGTTTTTTTTCTGCCATCCCATGTAATATCTTCGCACTTCTTCTGTCTTTCTCCCTCTCTAGTCGTAACTCAGATCCGGGTTCACAAAATTAGCCTCCTCTCCCTCCTCCCCCACTACGCGGTTTTGCCTTGATTTTTATCGCGCAGAGGGTTCAGGCCTTCCCAACGCTCGTCGCTCTTCATCGAATTTTGCTGACTCACGCTCACGCGTCAAGATATTTTTTTGCGAGAAAAAGTCCCTTCGTACGAGCATGAGCACTCGGGGGGGCTCGAACTCACGATCTCGACGCTAACAGGCTTCATGGTTACCTGCTCGTAGCGCACCGGGGCGATCGGCCGTAGATTTCAAACTTACAAACGCTACGTACGTACAGAGTACAGAGTACACTCGTACGAATACTTTTGTCATTTGTATGCCAGATGCCAGGCATTATATCATGTAATACGTACGTATTAAATAGCAGTCGTTCGTCTCAAGCGTTCGGAACTTGTTTTCCGTTTTCCGTTTCCAGAGGAGATACAAAGGAAATCGGCACCTATTAATAGACTATCGTATCTATGATACGTACGTTGCATACGCCTTACCCTATCATACGTTACGTATACCGAAAATATGTGCGTACGTACCTGAAGCCCAATTATTTGTTGGGCGTATACGTACCAGTAGGATTTTTTTTATGTATTAATAGTCTACGAATTCGTACGTAAGCGCAAACCTGCGCTCAGGTAAACATTTGTGTAAGTCCACATGATATATATGATACCGCAGATAATATAATGTGGACAGACTACGAATGCAATGGTATGGGCTATACCTAGGAAGGCCGGTAATTACCTATTCACTATTAATAGCAGTAATAGTGTGTCCCTCTTTCAATGATGCCCATTATTATGCAATGTCACCCGACATGCGTTTGAATACTCGCATACATTGTATAGTACGATTCGCAACCCCCGCCCTCCGCCACCCCCGTCAAGTAAATGCCACCGCTTGGATTACCGTACGAGTACATACATATGATATACGTGCCATGCTAACGAGTCCTGGCACATTTGCGTCGCTCGCACTGTCTTCAAGCTTCGACGGATGTTTTTTATTACTGGTGGGCCGGCATGAAAAGCTACACACACAAAAGCGCGCCCATCATCTCGGCAGATGACGCGCCCCCATCCCCCCCC
>MEHQ01001929.1:0-19067 GCA_008828725.1 Saccharina japonica
GGAACTTTCCGGATAGATTGGTAGCACCGGTATAGCCGGTATATCCGTTTAATGTGAATTATAGTGAAGGTGGCGTCACAAAACTTAGGCAACAAAATAACAGAAAAAACGTACTACGACTACAGTACAGCTAGGTGCTCTAGAATGTATCTCTGGTGACTGGTGACGCAGAACAATCACACACGATATACTCACCAAAACGTGTACTGGGGAAGTGATATATCACATGTGCTATGATAAGCATGGATACATGGAAAGTTTTGTAGTGATGTAACAACGAAGTTCACCGTATTTTCCACAACACACACCATGCACAAAGAGTCTACGTCGCCCTCGGCCCCGTCCAAGAAAAAACATTGCACCGAAAACACCTACAGCTTTGTTAAAAATAAGACGAAAGGAATCGTACAAAGTAAAAAGTACCGTCAGCAGCAAGTGTGCTAAACCAAATCCTTCACATAAGGCCATGTTCAACGTCAGTGGCAACTAAAGACAGGCGCCGCTGCGACCACGCCTGCCCTATCTAGATTCCTCGTACGACCCAAGGATCAAAGCGAACTTGCACGGAGGAAACGCCATGTTCCTCTGCACTTCGTGACGAATACGTGTTTCGTCCCTGGGCGAGGGTCAGCAGGCAAGGTACATCGCTGCTCGTCCAAAGAAGGGTCCAGGGTGGTTCTAAGACCATCCACCCTTGTGGTGTCCGCACTCCTGGTGACCTCCGGAGTTCTTAATCGGTATACGACCCCCCCCCCCTTGACAAAACCCACCCGCGAGGGGCGTACTCTTTTCCGCCCCTCTCTCCACCGTCCCGGCCGCAGCCATGGATGGCGCCAACGAGTCCCGCGTTGAGGGATCGGGAGCAAACATTCGAGGCGTGGCCACAGCATTGCTCAAACTCTTGGACGGTGCTTGCCGCATCATCCCTCTGACGACCCCGCGGCCACTTTCGTGCTCGAGGGCCATGGTGTCGACCTAGCTCGCGTGTCTCGCAAATACCGAAGCATAGCTTTGTAGTTAGCTGGCTATCTTCCTGTTGATGGAAACGGCGGAGAGGGTGGGAAGATACCAGCGGTAACCGTGAATATGAGGGAGGCAACAAGAACACAATAATAGTGTTGCCGTGGCCCGCAACCAACTTTGAAACGTTTCCGCCGGTTTAAGTGAGCAGCCATTCGTGTACATCCGAAACGAGCGCGCGTTTAACTCCGTTTACGTAGTACATTTTACTATTTGTATCAATAGCATCACTATTTTCAAGAAAGCTAACTACCCGTCTCCTCGCCAACAAGATTACTTCCCATGCCTCAACACGACTCACAAGCGAGAGCTGGTTGCCATGGCACGCACCGAAGTTCGAAATACTTCGCATGTTTTGATAGCTATACAAGGATCTACACCCGCCGCTCACATGGATATCGCTGTCGCCTGGTCGCGTGTGATCTGTAACTTCGTCATCCTGGCCAAGGGCGAGACCGGTCTACTCGTTTCCTTCTTTGGCTCCACCTGCAGCATCGTCACCCCCATCATCAGTGTTATCTGGAAATTGATTGGGAAATTATGCGGTCCATGCCACATTAGCGTATTGGAAAGTGAAACCAAATTGCAATCACACGCAAGCGCTACGAGTATACAATATAGTTCGCTTGCATCATAAGTATCAGGCTGTACCAAACGCAATAAAACACCCGTAGAATGTTTACACACATGCCATTAAGCGTTGAGCTCAAGTGGACGACCAACGACTTACCTGCTGTATTTGCGGTGTTCCCTGTAGGAAAGTCGACGTCGTTGAAGTCACCAGGTTACTCCACACCATCGTCCAGCGATAGCTTGTAAGATTCCTCCCTACGGATGATACATAAGCCCCGTAACGCTAAATCTTCGAAAGTGGCACGTTCAGCGGACCCCGTCCGTGTTTGCCACGTACCCCCCCCCCCCCTCCCTCCACACATCCTCGTCGTTCCGGGAAAGCACGCTCGCCTCTGCGGCTGCATCCAACCCCTCGCCCCCGCCTACTGCGATCCCCTGCAGGTGGGAGGTAGGGCGCCGGTTCGGGGCACTGCACCCCGGCCTGCAGCAGTGGATACGGCATGTTTTCCTGGCCCCTCATGACACGGGTATCGGCGATGACCTAGCGTACAGGACGAAGGCACCTAGTGTGTTTGCCCTCGTGATATTGACCCCTCCCCACCGCCCGACTAGCTGGGTCGGAGCTCCCCAGTGACAGAGAGCTTCATGCGCGGAGAGTAGATGAAGCTGTACAGGCGCACATGTTTCGCGGAGAGGGCGTGGGCGAGGCCTGTTTCACGGAGAGGGGCGCGGACGAGAGCGGGAAAGGACGAAGGCACTCTTGTGTGTAAAACTTGAGGGGCGATGAGCGTTACGGTTACGTACACTATACAGTAGTACCGACATAATCGTTGGTAGACCTTGCGGCGACCACCGTCTTTTCTCGCTATATTTCGAACCGGGCGCCAGGTGCTCAGGTTCAGGGAACGCTGAGGCGAAGCGACGGGGGACTTTAAATCGACCATTTGTTTTGTACAGAAGAACCGAGGCGAAAGTATCAGGCAGCCTTAGTCCCGTTATGCATCGTTGAGGCGAGCGCTCGCGCAGGGGGAGAACGGAATGGCGTTCTTCGACAAATGCTTCCCCAGTAGGCATACCATCATGGCTGCGTGTTATCGAGACTAGTTTGCTACCAAATCCAACTTGGTGAACGGGTACAAGTACAAGGTATTCGCTGCTTCTACACCCCAGTTGTTGAAAAGTTGAAAACATGTGCAGCATCCGTTTGGATGGCGACACCAGCCAGCGCAGGGCTCATCGAGCAGAAAGGCGATCGCCGGGCAAGTTGGTGCGAAGGTAGCAAAGGCAAACGAGTGCAGGTATCCCTGACACTAAAACCACAACATCGGTGTTTAGATGACAACACCATCGCGACGACCGTGCACCTAGATTCCTACCAGAAACAAAAGACACAGGTAATGTACTCGTGTTATTTGCCATGGTTGGCGACGCTCACCTTGGTTGTGTTGGGGTCCACAGGTAGACCCTGGAGAGTCATAGGGAACGTCTCCTTTGTGAGCCCAGAATAGACCGTCCGTCTCCAAGTGTACGAGGAGGTACCGGACTGGGTGGCTACAGCAGTACGTTGGTGATCGCTACATTTTCCCTTCCCGGAATCGACCGTCTCCCACTCCGCGTGTGCAGGTCCTTCTTCCCTTCCACCCGGCTGGTCGCTCTTACGAAGGACACCGGCAGCAACAGCATGGGCGGCTTCAAGGCGTTGCGCCCGTAGACCCTGAGCTTGACCTCGTCGGAGAGCTCGGGCTCTGCTTCCTCCTGCTGCTACTACTACTACTGCCTGCTTGCTTTGTTGGTGTTGTTGGTGTTGTTGTTGTTGCTGCTGCTGCTGCTGCTGCTACTGGTACTGGTGCTTATGTTTGGCATCTACGTAGCACACAGGCTTTCCCCTTTGAGATCTGCTGCTCTGTGCTGCTTGCTGCTGGTTGATGTTGTTGTTACTTCTACTGGCATTGCTCCCTCTCGTGAGCGTCTTGCGCCTGACACGGAGAGCTCTGACTGCCTGGTTTGCAGCTGCTGTGGTGGTCTCTTTGCTGCTGTGGTGCTGCTGTTGTGGTGGTGGTGCTGTGCTGCTGCTGCTGCTGCTGCTGCTGATGATGGCACCGAGGACAATACTCGTATGTACAGAAACATGACAGTCCCGCGAGCGCGGGTCGAATTTCGGGGTAGTTTTGGCCTTTCGGCCAATGAGGATCGTCGTAATCAAAACCCGTTTTTAATCTCGCTCGGTAAAGTACTCGTTTTTAAACGTATTGACCAATAAAAATGCGTCGTAATAAAAAAAAATCCCCTACCGATTGCACCAGTGCCGTAAACCGCCCGCTCAGGCGAACTTTAAGAACCTGCCCGCAAAACAAAAATGTAGTTTTACGTAGGAATGCGGAGTTTGTGGAGGCGTGATTGGGATTCGGATTATCGGTTATCAATGCGAGTAACGGGAAATCAGTGTATAAACAGTCTACCGACCAATAGTTATAGCGCGCAGAGGGGTTGCTCTGCACGCGGGTCCCAGTGACACTTTGCCACCGTCGATATGATCATTTGACGCGCTTACAGCAGTACGAGTACGTACGTACTATTGTGTGACCCGCTCGCCGCCGCAAAGCTTGTCTGTGATGTGTGGCGATAAGTACAGCCGTAGTCAGTAATACTCATCTTTCACTTGTACGGTTATAAATGCATTCAATTCGCCATTAATCGCATCAATCGAAAACATTCCGTGTGTGTACGACGAGTGTATATGTCAAGATGTCAAGATGTCAGGCAGTATGATAGGTACGTCGCAATGCGTCGTAAAATATGTGATGTGTGATGTCGAGCGGCGTAACTTGTTGTGTGCCGTTTCATTTGGCGTTGGCGTTACATTTTCATTTATTTTGGGATCTGAAATCGTCGATCATTGACTCCGACTTCACCCATGGCCCATGGCCCATGGCCCATGGCACGGGCCAAGGACCATACGCGTACGTACGTACGTAGAGACTAGATATCACGACGATTGGTTGTGTGCTTCGTATCACACACACGAAAGACCGTCTGTCCCATACATCAACGGCAGTAGTCGGACCCACTCCGCTTCCTGACGATTCCATTCAAAATATATTCCACGGACACGCATACAGAGGGTTGGCAGCTGGGCGGGGCACGTGGGTCGGGGCTCCGCCCCGACCCCCTCTCCCCGCCACCTCGCCTGTGAAGTATGATTTATTGTCGTAGCTTGTACAGAAGAAAGCTATGCCTGGCATTCATCATGTACATACTCGTACAGCTTGTGTACACTCGACACTCGACCTATACCTGTTGCTGTGTCTCGCCAATATCAATGCTGCCTGACAGCGTCCTCCGTCTATATATGTATGTACGTACGCATACAGAGGGTTGGAAGCTGGGCGGGGCACGGGGGTCGGGGCTCCGCCCCGACCCCCGCTCCCCGCCACCTCGCCTGTGAAGTATGATTTTTTGTTGTAGATTGTACAGAAAGCTATGTATTGATACGGCCTCAGGCGCCAGGCGAGTGCTTGCGCAGGCAGACGAGCTCAAGGTGCTGTTATTCTCCAGCTGTAGACATAAACCAGGTATATATATATTATAGGACTTCGAAGTGGCGAGCAGAGAGCACGCGACAGACGATCGGATAGAACTGGCACGCATTCTACTTCAATAAAGCCTCACCATATATGAAACCGTCATTGTACCTGCTGTATCGAGTGCAAGCACAATCAATATCCTCCCTGCTTTCCAGTCGATACTGTGTGACACCACACATCCGCAGTATACATACCGAACAAGTGTACAGTCCCATCAACTAATATCCTCCCTGCATGATGGACAGTATGGCAATAAAGCATCGCAAACATGGTCACACCTCACTGCTGTCCCGAAAACCACAAATGATCATCCCGAATCAATATTACACATTCCAAATTCACGTACCGCATGTGGACCGCAGTGTCCCAAAACCTCAAGCAAATTCAAAGTACTGAATACCATAAATTCAAGCAAATTCAAACAAACTCAAATACCAAAATCTAAACCATACTGGCTCAAACTTCAACAATCTTCCAAGACACTCAGCTGCCGCAACTAGGACATAAGGCCTCGGTAATCAGGCGGTCATCAGCTCGGTGTCAACAGGTCGATACAGGTTTGCCCAGTAGTACCAACTTCAGAAGCACTGCACGTTTCAAGAGTCTCGAAACATCAAAAATCTTCAATACAAATCTCAATACCGTACAATGTATTCACTATTTTAATCAGTAAACAGGCGAAATTTTCAACGCCCGAAAACCATCAATCAAAAACCACAAACCAATCTTAACCCCGCCAGCCCAATCAGAAACTAATTCAAAATCCTCAATTCTCGAATCCTCGTTCAATCAGTCGGCCAGTCAATCAACGTATTTCCCGAACTACCAGAAAAGCCGCCCAGGCCAGACAGCCAGAGACGGTATCACCATTGAGATTGACTCTAAAACTAAATAATAATCAGAAAAGCCGCCCAGGCCAGACAGCCAGAGACGGTATCACCATTGAGATTGACTCTAAAACTAAATAATAAATCTCAAATCCTCTTTCAGTCGGTCCACCAGTCAATCAAAATCAATGTATTTTTCCGAACTACCAGAAAAGTCGCCCAGGCCAGACAGCCAGAGACGGTATCACCATTGAGATTAACTCTGAAACTAAATAATAAATCTGTCCAGCTCGAAAACTGATTACATAATCATCAGAAAAGTTCCGAGTGAAAAGCAAAAGCCTGCTGCTGGTTTGAGTGGCTTTGTCAAGAAATCGCGTGTTTGTTCGCGCAGTCGTACAATTGCAAAACTGGCAAACTCTCCCGGCCGAACACAACGTTCATCTGCAGAAAGTGGTGTCGCAGCGTCGATGTGCTTGAGTTCGACGTGCACACCGAGGTTCTGTGCCAGTGTGGGGCTCGCCCCCTCGTTGTCCTCGAAAACACTGTGACTCACGGTACACTAAGACCTGGAAAGATGAAGCACCACACGTTTATCAAAAACATTGCTTCCTTGATGGATGTCAGCGAGTGCAACGTACTCGGCGTCAGTGGTAGAAAAGCGTGAGGCATTTCTGTGTCCTCGAAAAACAACATACACTTGAGCCCGCACAGATCACACCCCACCCGAAAACAGACCTCCTATGCGGTGGCCTTTCGGCATAAGTTCGCAGCTGCGCGCAAAAAAGCTAGCCAGCTCAAGCGCCACCTCCCTCTCAAACGTAATACCAAAATCACTCCGTACAAACACGTATTCTAAAATACGGCTAATCGCAGCTTCACCAGTGAAACCGCCTGTTCGCGAGTTTGGGTCGCTGGCTACCGCTGCTTACGGCGTTCAGCGACGCTCCGGCCTGGTTTGGTTCGCAAGCCACATGCAAAGCCAAGCCTACAAGCTCCGCGAAAAGGCAGTCACCGCTGTGGTTCATCCCTCGTCAAAGTTCTCCGAGGATTCAGGTCCGGTGAGGAGTTCGGGGTCCCCCTCCGCCCATAACCAGAACAACACCGCCAAACTTTAGTCGCGGTGTTTTCGGCGAAAAGCTTTTGTTTGCCGAGATCGTCAAGATTGCCAGCTTTCAAATCCCGGTCACAAAACGAGCAGCCTGCATACGCCATTCACTCGCCAAGGTTGTTGGATGGGGAGCAAGCGCGGCTTCAGGTCATCGCAGACTGGTACTAAATTCTACTCTTCTCTCCCTACCGCAAAAAATATCAATCCACATGCACTACTGTTACTAATGGGTCGAAAGAGCGCAGACTAGAAATTCAAGTCGGCATGAACGCAAATGCATCGGCGAGACACTCGTCAAATCCCAAGGCTTTCATGTGAGTGACAAGGTGTGTTGCCAATGATCTCGACGCCTGCTTCAAGGCCGTAGAGTAACTGCGGTTCAGGCCGCACATACTTACCAGACATCCTGGCCTCGCGCAGGCCCTGTGGCAAGGATGAAAACATCCTCGTCAAAGGCCTCGACTGAAACGAACGCTTGCTTCGCAATCGAACGTGACAACAAGTCCAGTCAACTCGCAAGCAAAGGCACCCTAAAAGGCGGAATGGCAGGACGCTGCAGGCGTCGGGGGCAAAAGTCTCAAAGTAAAATTTCAATACCTTACGTTGGTTTGAAACGCCCTTGCCACCACCTCGCTTTGGCCCGTACCACGTCGCCATGCTCGTTCGTCTTCCGTGCGTACACCCACTTCGCCGAAATGACGTTGAGCTCGCCTGGCTGCTACATGTCCCCAAACGTCCCCGCATCCGCTAATCCGCTGTATTATTTCCCCATCGCTTGGCGCCAGATGTCTGAATACTCGTCGGCACATGCTTCGCGATACGAGTTCGGCGTCGAAAGCTCGTTCGCCGGTCATGTGGGCAGGGGGGGGGGTTGGTGCGGTGGAGCTTGGTGAACGAGT
This sequence comes from Saccharina japonica, assembly GCA_008828725.1. Classification (NCBI taxonomy): domain Eukaryota; class Phaeophyceae; order Laminariales; family Laminariaceae; genus Saccharina; species Saccharina japonica. Next base: position 8,015 of record MEHQ01001929.1, read on the forward strand.
ATGTGACCGATACCCTCCCGCGCCACCATCAGAGACAGCAGTCCGTGCCCCACACACCCCTGATGGCGCGTGGTCTCACCTCGCGTCCGCCCACGCTGCACCTCGCTCTCCTCCGGTCCTGGGTTGCTATGCGACCCCAGCTCCCGGGTGGCGCGTTGCGAAAACGTCTGCCGCGATGGCGTCTGCTGCTGCGCCTGCGTCTGCGCTGCCGGCACCGGTACCGTCGGCAACGGCGGTGACGGCGGCGACGGTGGCGGCGGCTGCAGCGGCGACGGCGAAAAGAGCGGTGACGGCGGTGGTTGAGGCGGGGGTGGTGACGCTGATGCTCGCACCGGTGCTGGCGGCGGTGGCGCTGGCGCTGGCACTGGTGGACCCGGCGCTGGCACTGGTGCAGCTGGCGCTGGCACTGGTGCTGGCGGCGGTGGCGATGGTGTTGACGGCGGTGGCGGTGGCAGTGACGGCGGTGGCGGCGGCAGCTCGAACCATGCTTCCACCCCTTCCAGGGGTTCCGGCACCCCCGGCGACGGCGCCGGCGCCGGGGGTCCATCTCCCCACGACGCAGGCAGCAGCCCAATGAACGCCTCCCTCGGGTGCTCCCAAGTAACATCTCGAGAGTACGATCTGCGGCCGGACGGGAGCAGGATCTTGCAGCAGTCCGACCCGTGGTTGCTGCCGCTGTTCAAATAAAAGCAAGCCTCCGCCTTCGGGCCTTCTTTGCTCGTCCGCGCCACGTGGTGAAAGCCAGGTTTCAGGAAGGGGAGAAGCCGTGGGAACGGTGCCCTGCCGTAAACTTTCTGATACGGGGAGAGCATGTCCGGCCTGTCCCTCACCCTAGCTGTCATGTTCCGGACGTCGGATGCGAAGGCACACGCTTCCGCCCAGAGAGGTCCTGTCGGCGGCATCGGCACACCACCGAACAGACGAGGGGCCTCCAGACAAGATGCCATCGCAAGCTCGAGCGTTACACCAATGCGGCGCTCGACCACGCCGTCGTGCTTCAGAGAGTTGACGGGAGTGTGTTCGCGACGGATGCGGAGGCTGTCGAGCAGTGTCACGAACTCTGCCTTCGTGAACTCCGTGCCGTTGTCCGAGCGCACGCACTCCACAACAGACGGGGTGCCCAGCGCACGGATGTCAGACAGGAATTTCCCGAAAACAGCAGGGACGTCGGACTTATTCTTCCGGAAATAAGTCCAGCCAAACCGCGAGAAGTCGTCAACAATCATCATCAGATACTGAAAACCACCAGTCGACGGATGCTTCTGCCCCGACAAGTCCACGAACAGGCGCTCTAGGGGTTTCTTCGCGCGGCAGCGTGTCGACCACGGAACAGGCATCTTCCTCCCCTTTGCCTGGGAACAACCAGCACACGGCACCAAGTCCCCCGTGACCTGTATCCCCATCTGGCGAGCCGTCTCACGCAAGGTCACAGCATGGGAGTGCGCAAGGGAGACATGCAGGTCGTTGATATCGATCTGCTGCATTTTTCCCGGGACCAGCACAGCCGCAGCGATCGTTGCATCAGCATTGACCCTTGTGGCTCTGACGTACGACCCTGATTCCCTACGTACGAACGTCAGGCTGCCATTCAACAGGTGTGCTCCTTTCGAGTTGAGGATCGCACCGCAGGTGGGCATCACGGCGTGCAAGGAACACAGGTTGAATCGCAGTCCAGGTACGTAAGCTACGTCTACCAGCTTCACGTTCACGTCACCCTTAGCACTGTGCATCACCAAGGGAAGTTTCCCGAAGCACTCTATCTGTAGCGACCTCATGTCGCCTATCACAAGGCTACTCCTTCCAACAGGGGGGGGCTCACACTCAACCATACCCGAGGGATTTCCCGTCACATGATAAGTCGCGCCAGAGTCGGCCACCCACTCTTCTTGCCCGACAGTCCCCAACCCAATACCAGGCCCAAAATCAGTACCAACACCATAGACACCGTTGCCTGGTTGTGGACCCTGAGCGGTGAGAAGGTGAGGGTCGTGGATGCTGTTGAACGGCTGTCCCGGATCAAAAGTGTTGTCCGGGAGGTTAGTATACTGGGGAACAGGGGGGACATACTGGGGAGCAGGGCTGACATAGGCGGAAGCAGGGTTGACATGCTGGGGAGTGGGGGCAGCTGCCTGCCAACCACCCCCGTATTCAACCGGAGGGGGAGCGTAGCCGTAGCCTTGGCCGGCACCAGCTGGTGTCGGCGGGGCATAATAGGCGTTGTCAGGTGCAGAGGGGGTGATAATGTTCGCATGTGCACGAAGATCGACAGTGCATGCTGCGGCAAAATGACCAGGTTGATGGCAGCGGAAACACAGTCGGGGGCCTGCCGGACCTGCTGGCCGCGGGCCCCAGCCTGTCTGGGCCCTCACTGGCGGCGGCGGCATTGGCGGCAGCGAACCTGGTGGGGGCTGAACAGGGGCGTATCCCATCGGCGGTACGGGTTGACCAGAACCAAACGGTGCTGTTCCCGTATCATCCCAGACATACTGTCCCCTCGCGGTATCCAAGCGATACGGTGGGCCTGTCACCACACCTGGTGCAGGCCCGGCCCCACCACCACCACCACCACCATGACGGTGGTGGTGATGCTGCTGCCGCTGCTGCTGCTGCTGTTGCTGCTGCTGCTGCGGCGGCTGCTGCGGCTGCTGCTGCTGCTGCCGATGGGGTTGCCACTGCTGCTTCCCCTTGCCCTTTCTGATACCCCCCTTACCAGTTCCTCCACCACCTGCACCAGCGGGTTTTGCACCGCCGGCATACAGTGCGTGCGGGTCTACCACCTCCTTCCCTTTTTTCTTACCACTCTCTCCTACCTCCAACTCCACCTTCAAGTTCATGTAAGAATTCCTTACCACTGTTTCGATGTCGATGCGTGTGAGTACAGGGCGAGAGAGGAGGATATTTTTGTCAACGGAGTAACTGGGCGACAAGTTTTGGACTATGTGCACATTAGAGGTAGGACCCTGATTTCAATTACCCGGGTACCCGGCGGGTATACCCGTCAGGGTCCTACCCGTTTGACGGATAGGGTCCGAGATCATTACCCGTGGGTAGTTGGAGCCTTCAGGGTAATTGGGTCCTCGGGAACCGGGTACCCGGGTACCCGCGGGTTTTCGGGTACCCGCGGGTAATTGGTATTCCCGGTTAATTATGCCTGTACAATATCTTTACGAAACCCCTTCAAAACCTACAATCTACAATGGCACCTCCCAACCACAAAAACCATCAACTTGCTACACACAACGCTGAAGGGGACGCACACAGCACACGGCACACGGCACACGGCAGTATCGTCACGCGGCACCGGCTGGGCACAATGAGTCAGCAGGCGAGCGATCCTGGCGCGGTCTCTCAGGAAACTGAAGTGCCGGCGGGGGACGGTGTTGCTCAGAGTCCCGCCAAAAGTTCAAAGGCGCCTGTGCAAAGCGTCCGCGAAAGCGATGCGGACAGCAGCAGTAGCGACGGCGAAGGCTCTGACTCTACAGGCTATCGCTTTGACAGCGGCAGCAGCGGAGAATCGGAGCAGGAAGATGACGATGACTCGGTCGAAGAGGTACCAGCACCCGCGGGAAGAACGAATGCCAATAACGGGGGTTCGGGTGCTGCGGGCGCAGCTACGACTGCCATTGATGCGCCAGCCCAAGCCCAAGGAGCTGTTCCCGCGCGCAAAAAAGCAAAGGTCGCTGCCAGTCCGACAAACAGCAGTGGCACGCAGGTCGCGAGGGGAGCCTCTCCGGCATCCAGCAAGAAGAAGACGCTCGGCAGCTCGGTGTGGGACGACTTCGACATCTGTGTGGACGACAGTGGCTACGCCGTTTGTCGGCACTGCAAAGCGAATATCAAACGGTGTGGCGGGACCTCCTCCTTGACCAAGCACCGCAATGCTCTCCACGCCTCGGTGACGATTGCGCGCAACAAACCCGAACCCAGGCAGACCACCCTCGATGGCTCCGTGACGATCGGGCCCAGGTTCACCACCGACGTCGTCAAGTGGATGCTTCTTAAGTACCAGGCAAGCAGTACTGCCGTAGCATCGAATGCTCTTCTCTCCGTTCAATTGTGTTGCTGCTTTTCCCCCCCAATGTTTTAGCCCTCTTTTGCACTTACTCCCAAGTAATTTTGTTTGTAGTCTAATATCTAGTACTTAGTCCCCAACGCCGCGCGTACGTGCGTACAGCAGTCGTGCAGTCGTGCAGTCTAAACCAAAGTAGTTTGCGTGCATTTGCAAACGTGAAACATAAGCAAGAACTACAGTATATACTATTGTAGACACGTAGGTATTGTTCGTGCGCTACCTGGCACGTACAAGTATGCGTAATGTATGTTGTACTCGTACGTACCAGGTACGAGTTTACTATTAATATTTTTGGCTCCATTTTCATAGTTTACGTACAATACTATTAAGCTTATGCTTCCACACTCAAGAGTTATTGGAGCCTGTGTTGCGACCACGGACTAGATTATGGCGATACGTTAACGTCAGAACAACAGCAACATTCCAGCATACCAGGGCACCAGGACCTCGTACTCAATAACATCCCGTCTAATTCTTACAAGCCAACCTTGTAACGCCCGTTCGACGTCTGGTGTTGTACGCACATTGCCATGGTTTGCAGCCGCTCAACGCCTCAACGAGCAAACCATTCAGGTCTATGATTGGAGGGCTGTCCAGCGTGGCCGTTCCAACGCGCAGAAATGTGGACGGCGAGCTGACCCAAATGGATGTAAGCGAAGACGAAAGTCCCATTTATTTTGCATTGTACCTCTCGACTGCGTCTGCTGCTGTCCTCCGTAACTGCTGTGCTGAAGAGTGGCAGCCATCCTGCTGTAGTTGTGTATAATATGTTTGTTGTGTGTACCCTGTCTTGCTCTTTGCCGTCTGTTCCACCTATGCTGTGTTGTCTGGCGCTGGGTCAGCCAATGCTCCGTATTAATACTTGTAGCGATGACTGCTACATGGTGTGTGACTACCGTAAGTTGTGTAATGTTGATTTTCTTGGTCATTTTGTTTATGCTATATACGTACCCGTAGTGTTGTTCATACAGCGCAACGATACTTCTGTAGTATATCGTATTTGCCGCGTGTTAAACCTGGTCTATGCTGTCTGGAGCTTGGCCAGCGGACGCTCCGACGCTCCGACTCTCTTGATGCTCGTGATGATGACTGCCACATGGCGTGTGGTACAATGTAATGCTGATTTTGGCGGCAGCTGTGTTAATTGTATCCGTCCTGCCGTTGTGCCCTATACTCGATTCTGCACGTCTTTGCCATCCTCGAATCCCAACCCACAGATGTTCGCACGAGCCCGAACACGAGAAATATTCGGCGGCAAGCATTATGCGGCGTCCACCGATATTTGGACTGGCGGCAAGAACGAGATGTTCATATCCATCACCGCGCACGTCATCGTTGGCACCGATCTTCTTTCCATCGATCTCGTATGCGCGCCGTTCAATGTGGCGCACACCGGCGTCAACATCGCCGTGGCTCTCAGGCAACTCCTGAAAGAGAGGGGTCTGGACCCGAAACTATGCGTCGGCATTACGATGGACAACGCCGCCAACATGATTAAGGCAGAAGAGGTGCTGAGCGAAGACGACGACGGTTCGATGCAGAGGCTCTCTTGCTTTTGCCACTCCGTGGAGCTCTCCGTCCACCGCTTCAACGGCGAGACGAAGGTTAAGGGCGCCTCAAGACCCCGCGCCTCCCAGCGCGCTCCCTCGGGAGGCGCGGGCACAGAAGCGGGCGCTTTCTCGGGAGCGGGCGCTTCCTCGGGAGGCGCCGGCGCAGGAGCAGGACCGCCCGCTGCGGGACCATTGCCTGCCGCAGGTGACCCCCTCGCCGGTGGCGGGCATTCCGGAGGCGGGCCGCCCTCTGCGGGACCAGTGCCTGCCGCAAGTGACCCCTCCCCCGGTGACGCGCGTCCAGTGCATGACCTCCTCAAGAACTGCAACGAGGTTGTCACGGCATACAGCAGGTCTCCGAAGGTTAGTTGTATTTGGTGGTATTTGTTTTGGGGATTTTTATACGTGATTGGAAGTGAAGCGATGTTGCCACGTACTACTTGCTGGCAGTCCTTGCGTTTGTATGTGCGATGGTAAGAGTATATTTTTGTTACCCTGGTTTAGATAGGTGTCGTTGATGTAACTGCCTGTTTACCCTCGGCGCGCGACGCACTCTGCAATACGTACTACACAGGCGTAACCTGAATTCACCACTGTCACGCGAATGCCACCCAGCGTTGTTTGTGACGCTTCGCCCAACTGCGTGTACCACGAAAACGAGCATTGTACAGCAGTACGAGTAGCGCTATTTTGTGGTAGGTTTGTTTCACTCCATGTGCAACTGCAACGGCCAGACGGTTTTCTTTGCAAGTTTTTCGGTGTCATTGTACTGCTCTCTAAGTGTCACAGTGTTGGTTACCATTGACTGGCGCTTATATTTTACCAGGCGACGAAGACGCTGGAGGAATGCGCACTGTTCCTCGGCGGCACCTCCACCTCGCTCAAGAACAGGATGAAGACGAGGTGGTGGACCGACGTGACCATGCTTGACAGCCTGCTCCGAAACCGCCAGGCTATAGAAGCCCACGCGATGAGGTCAGACACGTCACCTCCAGCGAGCGTCAAGAAGCTGGACTGGGCCCTGATGGAATTGGTGCACGAGGTCCTTGCACCATTCGCTGCTGTAGTGAAGGCCATGGAAGGGGAGCAGTACCCCACGATCAGCTTTGTGCTCGGCATGGTCTGCCTCCTCAGGAAGAAAATCGACAAGCTCAAGAGGCACCCGAGCCCGGCCATCCGCGGATCGTCGACGGACATGGGCATCGACTTCGACCAAAGGTGACGGAGTGGCGATGATAGGGGCAGGGTGGCTTGATCCGCAGGTATCATACGTATAACGCGTTCATGCTTTTACTGCTGTAGTTACTACCAGCTAAACATCCGCCGTTGTTGCTGTTGGAGCTCCCCTCACCCGTTTCCAAGTCGGTTTGTATTGGCGTCGCTCATCACGCCTGCCGTGCCGCCCTATCTCTATGTTTTGCGCTGTGGGTGTACCCATTGTATTTTCAAATCGCCAGGTGGACACTGGATCCCACTGCCGACAAGACGGGCACGTCAGGCTGCAGCAAGCTTCACCTTCTCTGCGCGGCCGTGGACCCCAGGACCAAGAAGATGCTGCGCGTGCCGAGCCACATCCAGCAGATGGCGTTCTCTATTCTGCAGAACGAGCTGAAGGCGCTTGCCTCAGAAAAGATGGACAGGGAGTGTGAGGTCGCGGGCATGGATGAGGAGGAGACCGAGGTTGTAGAGGAGAAGGCGGACAAGGAGAAGCAGGGTACAGGTGACGACAGCGCGAAGCCGAAGACGGTGATGGACGCCTTGCTCGAACCTGACTCTTCCGACGATGGCATGGAGGACGATGAGGTGCGTCTACGGTATCGTACTTACAATATTTGTGCTCACGCCGGCTTGCGTGTTTGTTCCGGTATTCTAGTCCATAGAAACACATTTCTTCCGACGGACATGTTGGCCTGGTCCTGCGTGTTGTTGGTGTGCGCGCCAAAGCTGCTGCACATTGAACGTTTCCTTCGTTTGTCAGCTAATTTCACTTCCCTACTTTCCTACAAACGCAGATCGACGACGGGTGGCCCAGCGGGTACGACACCAGGCCTGATACGACGAGGGACCGCCTAGAGGCACGGTACAACGCTCAGATTAACTCTGAGGTGCTGAGGTACCGCGCACTCCCTCCGTGCGAGAAGGAGGAGAACCCCTTCGCGTGGTGGTTGTCACGCCGCGACTCATTCCCTCTCATTGAGGAGCTGGCGAGGCGTGTCCTTTGCGTTCAGGCTTCTTCAGCGTCGTCGGAGCGCCTGTTCTCCAAGGCCGGACTCACCCTGACGAAGAAGAGGCTGAAGCTAAAATCCAGCAGGGTGTCACCACTGGTCACCGTGCGTGGCGCAATCACGTCTGGCCTTCTCGACAAATACTAGCGCACGTGTTTGTTGCTGTCGCAGTTACCATTGTTTTGGCTTCGGTAGGTTTTAGCGTACTCGACTTGGCTCGTTAATCGGTCTACGACACAGTAGTCACTTGCCGTTTGGAGCGGAAAGGGGGGGGGGTGAGTAGAGTAGAGGCTGCAGCGTACACCTGGTACGTCCCCGGTTCCAAGCTGAATGCTACTCAATTTCCCGGTTCGGCTCTTCACATCTACATTTGAAATAGCAGCAGTAGACCTAGTCGATAGTCGTAGGGTTTGTTTGCTTTTCCAGTATGATTTGTGTTGCACTCAGCGTCTCTCGTATCTGTTGGTAATTGTCGCGGTCCGGGGCCATCGATGTATATCCTCGGGCTTATTGCTAGTGCGTAGGCGTGCATGCTGTTACTTGAATCGTCAAGTGTACGGTAACCGACATAGAGAGCTGGGAACGTCACCTACTATGGCGCAGATAATATCATTGACTTTTAGTATCGAAATGTGCTTCTGTGAGTCCATCTATCTACCGGGTGTGCAGCGATGCTTGGCCCGGGCCCCTGCTGAGTTCAGGGGTATAGGTGTGGGTAGCCGCTTATTGGCGAGCTACCATGTACTCGTTTTTTCGTGTTTGGTTTCTTTCCGTTCACGATTTCTTCGATTTTCGAGCACAGGAGGTGTATTTATGCGCCATCCGTTGTTGTTCGGCATTGCTACAACATACCAGGTACAAGTACTTTGGCTACAGAGTCAATCCTTGTATTTCTTCCATGTATATTCATGATGGCTACTTTCCTATATCCGATATGTTAGTGGGGCGGAAAATGTGCACTGCAGTCTTCTAAGCGGGAGATCGTGAACCGTCGCTAGTGTATCGAGTTAACAATCAAAACTGTTCGTACAGGTCGTTTCGGTTATAGAACAGTAGTACGGTAGGAGCGCGCAACATCTTCCACTCAAATTAATTTTTCGTGGCACTGAAACAGGGAGCAAAACCTAAAAAAAAATGCCGGGTACCCGCCAGCTACCCGCCGGGTAATGGCGGGTACCCGTTTACCCGGGTACCCGCCAAAATGGCATTACCCGGCGGGTAGGGTAGGGTCCGGCCTCCAAAATTTGGCGGGTACCCGTTTTTGACGGGTACCCGCAGGGTCCTACCTCTAGTGCACATTGACCTCCTCCTCATCCTTGTTTCCCCCAAGCATGACCAACGTCTGAGAGGCCCTGTCAATCCGGCTAAAGTATTCTAAGGGGTCTTCACCCTCTACCATCTTGACGGAGTCAAACTCTATAGTTTTCCTCCTCCTCTCCATGACAGACTGTGGCATGTAGAAGTCAGTCATGATTTTCCAAGCACCACTCGGTGACTTGGCCTCTAGCATTTTTATTAACACTGGGGGGTCTTTCTCGATCGCATCTACAGTAGCAGGTACTCGTATGCCAACCTTGCTGCTGCGACCGTCTGGGCCGAATGCTTCAACAACAACTCCTCATGAGTGATGTCATCGTCGCCTACCATTACCGGGTTGTCAGTCTCTCTAACAGCACTACGGCATCCCCTAGCTCCTAGCTAGAAAAGAAATCTCGGCCTCCACGAATACCAAGCCTCCTTGCTACCATCAAATTTGGGAGTAGGCGCAGACCGGGTATGATTCACAGTAGTGGTGGTAAACGTGCCTGCCTGAGTCTCCTGCCCTGGCCGCACTGTTGTCCCTGCTGCTGCTGTTCTCCTCTGGTCTGCCGATCTCTCTCTCTCCAAGTCAGCGCGCTGGGCCTCACTCCTCGCGGCTGCAGCCGCGCTCGTCGTGGCTGCCAGCTTCGCTGCTGCTAACTCTCTCATCATCGCCTCCATCTTCCCCTCCATCTCCTCACGAAAGGCTGCAACTGCAGCCTCATCCATCTTGTCTCCCTTCTGCCTCTAGCGGCCTGAAACCAGTAACGCGCTATAGCGTATTGATACGGCCTCAGGCGCCAGGCGAGTGCTTGCGCAGGCAGACGAGCTCAAGGTGCTTAAATTCTCCAGCTGTAGACATAAACCAGATATATATATATATATATATATTATAGGACTTCGAAGTGGCGAGCAGAGAGCACGCGACAGACGATCGGATAGAACTGGCACGCATTCTACTTCAATAAAGCCTCACCACATATATGAACTCCCTCATATATGAAACCGTCATTGTACCTGCTGTATCGAGTATCGAGTGCAAGCACAATCAGTACTGTGCCTGGCATTCACCATGTACATACATACAGCTTGTGTACACTCGACACTCGACCTATACCACCTGTTGTTGTTGCTGTGTCTCGCCAATAATGCTGCCTGACAGCGTCCTCCGTCTATATGTATGTATGTACTCGTCAGGTGCTAGCGCACACGCAGCGTAAACCAGCGTCCTCCACGTTACCGTCAGGCGCTAGCGCACAACGCAGCGTATGTCACCTCGGCTTAGCAGCAGCAGCAGCAGCACAGCAGCAGCAGCCGTCCTCTACGGTATCGTCATGTGCTATAGCGCACAACGCACCGTGTCACCTCGGCCACGCCGCCATCACTTTGAAAAACTAACTGCTGTACTTACGTGTGTGTATCGTGTATTATAATAGGTCTACTCGCGGGCATGTGATGGGCATGCATGATGACATCCGATTTAAAGCTCAGTACGAGTACGTCCGACGCAATCATCGATTCGACCCAGAGTTGATATTATCTTGTCAGGTTGAGTATCCAATTTGTATAACTTTATCTAGCCAAAGGCTACAGAGTCAAATTTTTATGCCAGGTGTAACATGAAGTAGAGGGATTGATGGGCTACATAGCCAAATCGTGTTTGGAGTTGAACTAAGTAGGGGAGGGGATTACTAAAATAGTTATAGCGCGCAGAGGGGTTGCTCTGCACGCGGGTCCCAGTGACACGTCGCCACCATCGTATCGATATAATCGTTTGACGCACTTACAGCAGTACGAGTACGCACTATTGTGTAGCACGAGTACTGCTGCACTGAATAATATATCATTACGTATCCGTACTTTTCCATGATCGACGGCCACAGCGATGATGCTGCATTGACGTACTG
>MEHQ01003859.1:0-20369 GCA_008828725.1 Saccharina japonica
GGCGAGCCATGGCGAGGGTGCGCCATCATGCCAGGCGGTGCGCCAGGAGCACATTCTTCGTGGAACAGTCCGTGGAACGGTCCGTCGGGCGGTCCGTGCGGCGGCCCCTGGGGACGACCACGAGAACTACCCATCCCTTCTTTTCCGAGGTGACGAGGGCCGCGGTGCCCAGGCCCACGAGCTCCCGCATGCTGACGCTCGCCTCCTCCCTCCGCCTCCACCTCGCCGTGGAAGCCTCCACCGTCGTGTCCGCCTCCGTGACCGTGTCGGTGTCCGTGGGGGGGGTGGCGGTGTCCGTGTCCGTGTTTACCGCCACCAAGGGGGGCACGGCCGTGCCTACCAGTAACCATGCTGTGGTGACCGGGCCCATGAGGCGGTCCTTGGAGATGTCCTCCGTGGTGATGAGGACCGTGGTGTCCAGGGCCAGCGTGCGGACCCGTACCCAGGGGCACCGACAGGCCTTCTTCCTCGCCCCTCTCCTCCCCTCGTACGAGCTTGGTGTGGCGGCCGGCTCCGTGGACGAGACGGCCAGGAGGGCCGTGGTGCATGGGCCTGGACGGACCACACCCAGCCGAAGGTCCACCAAGAGAATGGGGCGGGCCGCGAGAAGGGCCGCGAGGCCCTCCCACGCCCCTCTTACCGGGTCCGCCAGTTCGAAGATGCTGGCCACGGCCACCCCCTCTCCCACCAGCCATGGCGCGAATTGCCTCGCGTTTCACGAGCCCCAGCTTCACCAGGCGGCGGGGGCTTACGCCGAGCGCGCACAGCAGGGGCCTAGTTTCGCGGGGGCTGAGGCTGATGCCACCAGCAACCAAGGCTGCGTGAATGGGATGCCTGGTCTTGTCGTTTCCGTTTCCGTCGGCCTTGACATCGCCCTGGGTATCGTCGTCAATGCTGTCGATGCTGTCGCCGTTGTCGTCGTACGTGCTGTTCGAGTCGTCCGAGAAGAGCACGTCCTCCTGTCCAGCCTCCTCCTCCGCCTCTTCTTGGTCCTCGGAACTGCTCGTGTTGTTGTTGATGATGAGGTTTTCGTCCACCAGCGCACAAATTTCGGCCTCGCCCAGGTCCTCCTTGTCTTCATCCGAGCTGTCACCAGCCAAGACCAGCGGCGGCGAACCGCCTTTACCATCTTTCAGAAGCCTCCGGGGTGCTAGCCCCTGCACCACCATGCGGCGAGGAGCAAGGCCCAACAGGGCCACGGTCTTCTCGAGCTTGAGCGCTGTCATGGACGGCACGCCGTGGTACTCGCGAAGGTTGCGGGCCGCAAGCTTGTACAGAGCGCTCGAAGTTCCGGGCTGGCGCTTCTGCGCGGGAGTCCTCAGGGCTGCTTCCGCCAAGAAGATGCTGGTGCTGTCATTGCTGTTGTTGTTCATCGCGTTGTCGTTGTCGTTGTTGTAGTTCATCGTGTTGTTGTTGTCGTTGTTGTTCATGTTTTTGTGAGCAGGGTGGGGGTGGGCGGTGGGCGGTGGGCGGTGGGCGGTGCTTTCTGTTTTAGGCGGCGGGACTGCTGTGCGAGGACCGTTCCAGGGATCGAGGATGTCTAGAATTTCTTCTGAAGAACCTTCTAGAACATTCTAGAATTCTAAGAGCGGTTCTCAAGTTCTCCAAATCCGAGTTCGAAATCTCCGATCTGTGGAACGGTGCTCTCTCACAGTCCCGCCACCGAACACTCCCGCCCCCCTCCCCCTTCCTGCTCACAAAAACATGAACAACATCAACAACAACACGATGAACAACAACAACGACGACGACTACACGATGAACAACAACAGCAACGACAGCAGCAGCATCATCCTAATCGCAGAAGCAGTCCTGAACGCGCCCGCCCAGAAGCGCCAGCCCGCTACTTCAAGCGCTCTGTACAAGGTGGCGGCCCGCAACCTTCGCGAGTACCACGGCGTGCCGTCGATGACCCCGCTCAAACTCGAGAAGACCGTGGCCCTGCTGGGCCTTGCTCCTCGCCGCATGGTGGTGCAGGGGCTAGCACCTCGGAGGCTTCTGAAAGGTGGCAAAAGCGGCCCGTCGCAGCTGGTCTTGGCCGGTGAAAGCTCAGATGAGACTGGTGAGCTGGTGGACGAAGACCTCATCATCAACAACAACAACAACAACAACAACAACAACAACAGCAGTTCGGAGGACGAAGAGGGGGGAGGGGACGACTCGAACAGCACGCACGACAACAATGACGACAAAATCCACGAAAACATCGGCGACCACAGCAGCGGCGACGATACCAAGGGCGATGTCGAAGGGTTCGAGACCGACGGCAACGGCAAGACAAGGCGTCCCATTCACGCCGCCCTGGTTGCTGGTGGCATCAACATCAGCCCCCGCGAGACTAGGCCCCTGCTGCGCGCGCTTGGCGTAAGCCCCCACCGTCTGGTGAAGCTGGGGCTCGTGAAACGCGAGGCAATTCGCACCATGGCTGGTGGGAGAGGGGGTGGTCGTGACCAGCATCTTCGAACTGGCGGGCCCGGTAAGAGGGGCGTGGGAGGGCCTCGCGGCCCTTCCCGTGGCCCACCCCATGCTCTCAGTGGACCTTCGGCTGGGTGTGGTCCATCTAGACCAGTGCGCGGCCCTCATGGCCCGCCCTACGCCCACCGCTGCTGTGCGCCCACGTCTAGCGGCGATCTGTCCAAGCCCATGCGCGGCCCTCCTCGTCTCTTCCACGGAGCCGGCCGCCACACCAAGCACGTACGAGGGGAGGAGAGCGGCGAGGAAGGGGGCATGTCGGCGCCCACGGGTCTGCATGGAGGCCCTGGACACCACGGCCCTCATCACCCCGGAGGACATCTTCAAGGACCACCTCAGGGGCCCGGTCACAACAGCATGCCTACCGGTAGGCATGGCCGCCGTGGTCCCCCTGGTGACGGCAAACACGGACACGGACACAGACACCTTCCCCACGGACACGGACAACGACACGGACAAAGGCATGGGCACGGACACAGACACGACGGCGGAGGCTTCAACGGCGAAAGGGAGGGAGAGGAAGGAGGCGAGCGTCTGCATGCGGGAGCTCGTGGACCTGGGCACCGCAGTCCTCGTCACCCCGGAAAAGAAGGGATGGGTAGGTCTCGCGGCCGTGCCCAGGGGCCGCCGCACGGACCGTTCCACGGAATGTTCCACGAAGAAGGTGCTCCTGGCACACCCCCTGGCATGATGGCGCACCCTCGCCATGGCTCGCCGTCCCGGGGGGGCAGCAGTGGTATGAAGCAGCGTGGTGGCAGGCACGGAGGAGGGACGGGGTTCTGCGGTGGTGGTGGCCGCGGCGGCGGGGGCGGCGGCGGTGCTATGCGGCCCGGGCGGATGACGCATCTGGCCCACTGCAACGGTCGTCAGCAGGCGCCGCTGGAGGCGCATTGAGGGAGGCACGCTCAATTCAAGGCCATCATTTCCGGTATTTGCTTTGCTGTTTGTGGCTAGAGGGCAGGCAGCGGTAGATCGTACGCGGATGAGATTACATGATGTGTGGTGTTTATCTGGCTATTGTCAGAGGCACCAAGTGCTTGATGCTTGACATGCCTTGAGTTTATTTGTTATTTGCACTTGTGCAGAAGCTTCCCTCGGTAAAACCGATACGAGGGGTACAGAACGTACCTTAGTATTTAGCCTTTGGTACGTTCGTGGGCTTCTATGCTTATGCAGCTTCGCTTGTTTCGATGAGTATACGTGTGGTATTGTATGGTAGCATGAGAGGGACCAAGCACTTGGCATGGCCTGCTTTTCTTCTCATTTGCACTTGTGCAGAAGCTTCCCTCGGGACAACCGATACGAGGGGTATGATAGAGAACGTACCAACTACAGTAGTAGTTTAGTCTTTTGCTTTTGGTACGTTCGTAGGTTTCTGTGCTTATACAGCTTTTGGTTCCGATGGCTTTGTATGGTGCAGTTTATTATAGCCGGTGTCTTTCGGACAGATAGGGTGTAACTTCGTTGCATTCGTGTGATGCCGTGCTGGTATGATACGTATTTTGGGGTTGGACGGGGCGGGAGGATATGCAGTATTTTGTCCGCGCCACGATGGCGTCGGATACGGGATACTCGTAGGGATGATATCATACCGCTGCTGTGTATCCCGCGTTGCTCTGCCTTGGAGGCGTTTTTTTTTTGGCTTGTTTGTTTGCAGAGGGGAGAGGGAGGTGCGTGTCATGGGACGGTCGGGCGGGCGGGCTCTGCGGTAAATCGATAGCCCCCGGACAGTTTTGTGTCATGGGCTAGCGTGGGATTTTCGTTTACAGTATATCGTCGCATACATGACTTCCAGCAGCAGCAGCCGCCTATGGCTTGGGCGTCTGGCCTGTGTTGGAGTGAAGCTTTCCCTCGGTTTGCGATTGATCGATTGTGGATTATTTGGTTTTGGTGTATATAGAGCTCTCAAAACAGTACGTGTGGCACTGGGCATGTACTTCCCCTGTGTTGCCGTTTTGTATGCTGTGAGTTGCTCTAGTTTGCACGGTATTTTGTGTTTGTGTGTGCTCGACATGGCGGGAGGAAGAAGAAAAAAAAAAGTGGGCTTCGAACTCGAAGCCCCCAAAAAAAAAAAACACTCGGTGGGTTTACCCACCACCCTCTTGAAGAAGAAAAGTGCCAACTCTTTCACACCGACTAAACCAACAGCTGCGTACTGCTGTAGCTGTGTTTGGTTCTGCATCGGGGTAAAAATGTTGTATCCAAAGTGTCGCTCGGGGTGTGCAACTCGATGATCGGCAGCATCATTTCAAGGCAAAGGAAGATCGACCTGCTTGTCGCAGCTCTTCACCTTCCGCCTTTGTGTACACCGGTCCAGGTATGATATTGTATACCTGGTACTAATTTTAAGGTTGTTGTGTGAGATTTTGTGATCCGTAGTGAATGGCACTCTTGTGGTCGTGTCCCGCATTCGTATACGCGTACTGCTGTAGCAATTATATGCTCGTCTGTGTGTTTGCGCATGATGTGTGTGTGTGTGTGTGTTCTTCACATTAAACCTTCCTTTCTACCCGTCGACATCCAGCACACCCAGTGTCCGTGCCGATTCATCATCCTAAAAAGGTACCAGTTCTGTGGTTGTACGTAGCCCTTGCCTCTAACCGTTGAACGCATTTGGCCTTGAATCCCTCCCGGGGTGCTTGATCAGCCCGCCCTCTCTCGGTTCCCGCTACTCTTGTAGCCGGTGGTTTGGGGTTTTAGCGGGTGGACTGTAAAAAAACATTTTCATTAATTTCTGCAAATTTAGGGGTTTTACAAAATTTTGGCCCGTGGGAGGCAGGAAGTGGTGCCCTTTACCAGATACGGTGCGTTATATTGGGGGTGCCGGCAGACAGCGAGGGCGAGCTTGCCGACATCCCGAGGGCGACGAGCAAGAAACCTACCCACCCGCCCACCCCCTACCTACCCACCCACCAACCCACCCACCCACCCACCCACCCACCCACCAACCACCTGTCTCCCCCCTTTAGCCTCCCCCGTCCCCCCTTTCATGGATCCATTACTCAAACGGTGCGCGGTGTTTGGTAGGGTTTTGAGGCGCGCGTCCCCAGCTGTATTGCGCCCGCCGAGCCGCTCGACACCAGATATTATTCAACACGTTATAGTAACACAGCCGACGCGCTTGCGATATTAGTTTTGCGGTCACGTTCGTAGCGCTTTTCGTTTTGCGCTTTGCGTTCTGCGTCGTGCGACAAGCGCCTTGTGCTTTTCAGGTTGCGTTTCGCGATTGGCGTTTTTGCGTTTTGCGTTTTGAGTGCTGCGTTGACGTCGATGTGCATGGGGAAGACCTCGATAGACCGCATCCTATTCAGTTGATAAGATTTTTCGCTTCCTGTGCTTTTTTTATTGGGCGTTTGTTTCTTGGCAAGGCTTGCCGTTGGTCATATGAAATTGCGACTGCGTTGCCCTCGCCTCCATCCGCTGCTTATGTCTCTCTCTCTAATATGCTCTGCTCCATACTGTGCTCTATTCATAGCTATTTTTCTCTAGCTACCCTGCTCTAGGGAGGCGTAGCACCTTCCCACCTTCCTTCCCGCCGAGGGCCGTCTCCATAGGAGAAAAGACGAGAGTGATCAGAGTGGCGCCAAGCAAGGAGACGGTTTTGAGGGGTGAGTGGTGCCGATAAGGTTAAGGGTTATAGCCGTCGTAGGTAGTCTTCTATAATATCTTACGTGTTTTTGAAGGCGGTGTGTGGGTTGGATTGAAGCGAAAAAAGGCGTTTTGGGGGGGGGGGGGGGGGGGCATGGTACGGTAGAGACACACCATGATTCTTCTGAGGGTGGTGGTGACTTGAGGAGCTCTATACGTACCTCACCCGAAAAGTGATTTTGGAGGAAAATATAAGTGCTATATACCCGATGGGCAATATGGCCCAACTATACAATGAAAAATATTGCAACACAAGAATGAAAGACCGACAATTTTGAACCCGATCATTTCGAAAAGCATTCCGCCAAAAAACGGTATACCTATAATACATCTATCGTAGCCCGCGTCGGGGGGTTTTCCCCTTAACACGGTATACCAGTTTATTTACGCCCCACGGGTTGCTGCTGAAGGATCAGTCGACATGGGGCTGTTGCCCAATGGCATGAACGTGCAATGATATATTCGACTTTAATATTTGATATGATACCAGGTACATATGATACTTCGTACCAAGTACCAGGTATGTTGATACCTTTATTTTATTTTATTTTACATTTAGGGACAAAAAGTATTTTTGTGCGTAGCGGGCGGTTCCGCCCGTTATGCTCGCTCACAAGGAAAGATGGAACGGAAGAGATGATCCAAATGTTTACGTAGGTGCAAGAAGGCGACTTGCAAACGCCAAGAGTTCCATGCTCCAGCAAAACATTCCGGTCGCCATATGCATGTATGTACGTCCATACCTGGTACTTGTTTTTATATACACGAACGAGAAAGGACAGCACAGCACAGCACTGCGAAAAAAAACAAAATCAATGAAAACGATAATTTGGTATACTTCGTATAAAAACAAATCCCGTACCCTCCGATGTATTTCTTCACGGCCTGCTTGGAACTCCTAAGAGCTGGGCCAGCCAAAAAAACGAGAAAGCTTCCTAAAGTCGTATCTCGTGAACCACCGCAAATTAGGCTACAAAAATCGGAGGCGCGAACCCTGACACGCCTCTGCTTATGCCAAAAAAAAAAACAGTTAATTTTTGGTTTCCGACTCGACCTCGCCGAGATATCCGCGAAAACTAAAAAATATCAATATTTTACGCTTAGTTCATATATAAAACGTCGTTTTCGATCAAGATCAAATTTGGTGGAGACACTGTAGTGCTGAAGACACAAGGAGAAGATCGATGTCAGTCTCGTTGCCCAGTTCGCCACCCATCAAGTGATATCACTAAAACTCGATTCCATATCTAAATCAACTAATTACGGAAAAAAAATGCATTTCTGCGGTGCCCCGCTCAATTTTGGAACAAAAAAAATGCGCTTTGTGGGAAATGGTAAGAGGGGTATACCCCTTGGCTTTTTGGCCATTTGGGGGTATAGGCAAACACGCCCACGGCAGGCGCCCCCACATGCCCCAACCTACTTCAAATGAAATCCCGACGCGCTGGCAAGACGCCCGCTGCCCATGCAGAGTACGCACACCCCTTTCTTCTGTTTTTTTTTGGCATGTTTTTGTGCCTAACGGGACCGCGGCGCAGGAGGGGGCAAAAGGATCCCCCCTTTTGACTACAATTTGGGGGGTATGACCCCGTTAATCTACTAAATACAAGGCTCCCCTTCGGGATTGTGGTTGACTTGAGATCCCGGGAGGGGGTGTCGCAAACTGAAAAGGGAGAACACAGCAGGCGTTATTTCCTCGAACCAGCTACTATTCGTACGTACTAGGCACAGGGCAAGAACGAGGAATATGTAATTTTACACATCTCTTGAAAGCAACCTGGTAAAAATTAAAAAAAAAAAAGTACGTAGCCACCGGGCAAGTAACCAGGCAAGTGACATCGACCAGCCCAACCGAGTTTATATTTGGTTAATATATCTACCACCCCCAATTGACCACCATACCCCATTTTGACCATTTCTGACAGCCTCAAAGCTCGTGCAATGCATGTCTACGTCACCGCCACCAGTAGACCACGGGCGGAACATCCAAAAATTGCGAGTCCGTAGTCGGGATGGTTTGTCTCCGAAGAAATCACTGCACCAACTACTGCTGTACAAATCAAATATTTACAGACGAAATAAAGACATGTTTATTGTATCTTAGAATACATGATGGTGGGATAATCAGAAGATATACATACATAGGTCATGGATTGCTGGGTGATTGCCGCTTAGAGCCTGGGGACGGTAGTACAGTAGTAGCAGATACGACCATCACACAATCGCCAGAAACAACAAAACCCGGCGACGGCGCAACAGTAGTAGTAACCAAAGAAACGACAGCAACGAAAGCATCAACAAAAACAGCGACAGTCAAGAAACGCAACAAAAATATTAAGGGTGTACCGGGAATATAAGGACCATTTGTACATTCATATGAATACCAAGAGGTCCTTATATTCACGCCCAGAGTGATAATGAGGAAGAAAAGCGGCGGTGTGATTGGTATCATTTAAAAAAAAATGGTATATTTCGATAAAGCGGTATACCAGGGGTTTTCTCACTACTTTATGTTCCTGCTGTATACTCGCGTACTTTACACCTGTACGTATGTGTACGAGGTGGTTCAAGTTGAACAATCCACCTGCTTTCGGATACGAATGCCGCTTGCAATATCTTCTCGAATATTACATCTTTGGTATCGCACTGATCGCCATGAACAGAGGAAGAGGGTGGCATAGCCAGTTACTCAGTTGGGGCCCTAGGGCTGGCGCTTCCGACGGAAATGTGTAAACAACCGACCACGGGCCTTAAAAAAAGCCAGAAACAGTCAGGCACTTCCGTAGAAAAGACCTTTTTTATCACATTTGTTTCTGAACAAGCCGGTTCCAGGTACTTGAAGGCATGTCTGCTTACAAATTGGTGCAAACATTCGAAGATATGACTATGTAGGGCCAATAGCAAGTAATTGTTAACGCCCAAAGCTGATCGTATACTGAAACTAAGTACCATGGTGAATTACCAGGCAATTGCGCAAAATAGACATGTTTTCCGCACAAATTCCCAAATGTTCACGCAGTTTTTGAGAGATAGATCCTGAATGTTTGCACACGTGTTCTGTGAGCCCCTGTCGACACCTTGACGAACGGCATTTTTTTTTCCCGTCGGGAATTTGGGGTTTCTTAAGGCTCAAAAATCAATACCCAAAAGCAGAAATAAGTATCTGACGGAAAAAAAAGCACCGTCCGTTAACGGTTTTTGGGGGACAACATGCTTGGCATTAGTGTGTGGGATCATTTTTTTTGCAGGGCTAAAGGCATATAGGGCGAAAAATGAGGCAATAGTGGCTCATACATACTTGCAATTCGTAGGCTGTGTGCCTTCAAAGCAAAAAAGAGCGATATAAGACGTGTGTACAACAGTGTATTGATCACGAGGGACAGGAACTTGAAAATCGCACTACTTGTGAGCACCGCGACCGCAGCGAACTCGGTATCTCTTGCACGGTGAAACGAGTCCCCACTCGTTAACCCAAGCTTGCCCGATTATTTCTGTAGACGCCGGGTTTGTGGAAATCGGATCTCTACCGGTTTCTTCGCTATCAACGATGCAAGCGACGACAGGCGGCAGGCAGATAAACGAACAAGTGCACAAACTATACCTGGTGCATCTGGGTACACGCTAAATGGTGGAATCATGTGCCCACTCCGCATATGAAAATACTTTTTTACTATAATAAAAGCCAAGAAACAGACTCGCGGGCTCATTTTTCTTCTCCGTGCGGAGACTATATCTCCTACGGAGAAAACACTACTAATACTACTGCCACACAGCAGTACATAATCTTTATTGGACGGGAATAAGTGTTACACCAGACAGACGTGGAACTCAGAGTGACACTCATTTCACACGCTGCACATCATCAAAAGGTAAAACAAACAGTTTATTGTTATTGGTGAAAAAAATCATGGAACTCCCTCCGAAGACCAATCTGGAACCCTCGTAGACCCGACCCCACCGTCTACTGCTGAAACTACTATAGAACAGCACTACGTACACGTTATAACATCAGCAGGGGAAACGTTAATGTGTACCGTATTCAATAATTGCTGCAAAAAATGCTAGCACAAACAGCACGTGTGAGAGGGTCGATATCCTAACAACCTCACTGAACGCTTTGTGGCTAATGGACGACGCCCCATTGCTACCAACGGCGCAGCTGTTCCCTACTTACAGCACCTGCTATTATACTACCGCATGTTCTCATGCATACTGGGTACACGCACGACAACGATGATGTTTCAAAGCTATGATTACGTCCATCCTGCATGCCGTTAAAGACAACAACGAACAACCCCCCCCCCCCACCCCCCACCCGCACGCGAGTTTGGGATGAAACACATAGTCTACGAAGTAAATTCATACAAGTGGACCGACGCTGACCCCCTTCTGGCGCATAGCTTCTATCCGCGCTGCGAAGGATGCAAAAACGCGACTCCCCCCACAGCATCAAGCCGACGGCGCGGCAAACACGCCTTACCCAACAGCACCCAAAGTTAAAACTGACTTCTCGCCCAACCCACGATTTTCCTCGCCAAAAATGTGTTTACCCACCCCCGTCTAATTTACTGGCACGCCTAACGCCAAGCAGGCCCACGGTTTGTCACTCCGCAACCAAACTTGAAAAAAAAAAAGTTCCCGTCCAACGCCTGTTTTTCTTCTTCAAAACTGTTCTGCACACCCCGTCGTCATACATGAGACGTTTCGACAGAGCGTAACGCCGTCGCCGCCGCCGCCGCCGCTTCCTTGGCACTGCCCTTGCGGTAACACTAGCCACGTCCATTCAATAAGACGAGACTAACCCGCCGCATCGTTATTGAAGGCATTGTGCAGCCGTACCAGACCTGGCCAGAGCAGCCAAACTTACGGAACAATTTTCCGGCCCTCAATCGCAGCGTGTTACCTCGAGTCACAAAGTAACCCTTCGGAATGCCTGGTATATCCGAGGGTAATGGTATGAACGTTTTTCGTTTTGACCTGCCGCCACCACCAATGAGGCGTTCCTACCTGCCACCACCAGCAATGAGGCGTTCTTCGCTACTGCAGTAGTAGTGTAAGGGTGCTTGCTGATACGTGTTGCCAACTAGATGTCAACCATGATTTTTGATAAAAAAAATCTGAAAAAAAAAAGCCAGAGCATATGAAGGGTGAATGCACCATCACTGGGGCATCCAATAGGGGTACGTGTTCCCTCCGTAAGACATGGTGCGGTGGGAGTATCCGCAGTCCGCCACCGACAAGTCCAGCGCAGGACGGCCACCTTCACAGTCATCCCCAACAAACGGCACACTCGGAGAATGCATCACATAGTCTGTCTGCCTGGCAGGGCAGAACCCCGCAATTTTTTTACCGTATTCGTGAAAAGCCCTTGGCTGCATGTTGTACCCCTCTTGTGCTGCTGGGCTGTAACACATGCCCACAGCATGGTCCTCGTAACTAAAGTTGTCCTGCTGCATGGGCATCGCCGCTGATGTGGCCACAGGATAAAACGTGCCTCCAAAGCTTTGAAGGCACACGCCGCCAGGTGCCTGCTGCTGCTGCTGCAGGTGGTGGTGGTGGTGGTGGGGGTGGTGGTGGTGCTGCTGCTGCTGCTGCTGCACTGCCTGGGCCTCGGCAGGGTACCAAGCACCACCATAATTCTCGATGTTCACCACGGGTTGGACCCGAGGCACCGGGGTAACACAAGCACCAGTAGCGGGCGGTAGAACCTGCCGGCCCTCCTCGGTTGCTGTAATGCTCCACTCGCTATCCCCCCATGAGGTTTCAGAGCCCTCATCAATACACGTTGTCCCAGAGTGACTCGAACCATGATCGTCATCCTTTTTCGGCGCTGATTTATTAAAGGTAATATCAGAGAGGAAGTTGTCCGCTCCATCCAGGTTGCACACGCTTGTGATGCCCTGGTTATAAGGGGGACGGGGACGGGGGGCGCGGGGGAGCGTGCGGAGGGGGAGTAGGAAGTGAGGAGAGGGGAAGGGGGGGCGTCAGGGAAAAATTGGTAACATATTCGGAAGGGTAGCGTTGCGTTCAGTTTTGTTCGTAATAAAACCCTTGATGCATTCGCGTGTTTCTTCTCCCACCGGACTTAGTATAGTACAGCACACTCCACATGGGCAGCGTAAAATACAGCAATACCCATGGTATATACCAAGTAAAAGTAAGGTCGCGGGTCGGGCGTTTTTTGCCCCACCCCCTCTTCGTATCATTGTTTGTGTACTACGAGTATAGTTTTTAAACTAGGGCTTATTTTTCTCCGGTCCCCGCTATTTTGTTGTGAAATATTTTAGAATGGGCCCGTTCTTGGTTTTTGGTTAAGATAAGAGAGCAACCACGCGGGAAGGATGTGCTACTGTCTGACAACACGGAATCTAATAAACGATTTCGCCGTACGTACGAGTGAGAGCTTCCCCTCACCTGCTATGATATTCCTATTAATAGTAATCAGAACCAAATATGATTAGTAAAAATACTACAATATATAGGTTTTTGTGTATGTGATGGGTTCTGGTTACTATGGTCGGTCCTCCGTAATCGTGAACTATCGTAGACCTGGGTTGCCTTGAGATATGTGCTTGGAAAAACGAAGAACAGATAAATGGAGAAATATTAAACACATGTCTATTTTGAAAACGACCTGAGGTCACGGATGGATTGTGCCCACAATCCACAACACAGCAACCAAAAGCCGCGACATCGAGCACCGCCCTTAATGTGATGTGTGTCAGACAAGCTGAAATCAAGACCTAAACAAATTACGTGGTGGTACCCAAGCACCGATCGAGAGGCCTGCAGCTCCTAGAGACAAGCAGGTGCAGGAATTTGTGTCGGCTGGTGTGATGGTGCGCAACGTATTATTCAAGGTCAAGTGTATAACTTGGTCACACCGGAAACATGCACCAGTAGAAGAGTAAATTTCGATGTCACATGACCTCACTTCTGACATGGCTTGAAAACCACGTATACAAGAAATATAATAGCTGCGTGTTTCCTGTTCCACTGCACGCGCGCGGGGCGATCACCAAAACCATACTATCTTGGAAACGTGTACAGTATGAAATTAAAATTTGAGGAACTTCCAAAGTATGAAACACGCCGAACTTTTGCTAAATTCTCTTCTCCGACCCAATGCTCGTTTTTAGGGGTTCGTTTCGATATAGTTACACGTTTACTTCGTATGAGCTATGCGGCTGTTCGAAGACACCACTCACTGCTGGTTCCTGTGCAATACTTCGAAGTATTTGCTAATAAAGGTGGTTTCTAACGGAGAAGAGGGACGAAAAACGGGCCTTAAACCGTGACAGTTTCGCGGATCGTGATATTTGCTGGTAATCGATACCTCGTACAACGAAAAGTTTTGAGAAAAACAAAAAAAATGATATCACGATTCGTGACGACAAACCGTGATTTTTTTGTTATGAACGTGTGCCATTAACGCCAATCTACGAATGTCACGAATTGTGATATCTTTGCATTCATTAGGAATATGATCCGACGTATGCGTAGTAGGGGGTATCGAGGTGTCAGCATCCTGCCGCGGAATGCTACAAACGGAAACACAAAAACAAAAGGGGATGTGAGGCAAGTCGTTCTGGTCGAGCCCGGACAGAAACATGCTGGGGTGAAAGGCTGGAAGCGAGAAGATAACAACAACAAAACACAACATTCTCGATTATCGGCTATAAGAGAAGTACTGTACAATAGATAGGTTCGCCGTCTACCGTAGCATGTTGTTTGTGTTCATCATATATACATGAGGCTCATGCGCACCGTCTAAGATATCGGCGGATCCCTAATTGAGCGAGTTTAGCGCAAGTATATCTACCTGTTTTTGAATCGATTGTCGAACAGATTATCGAATCGATCATCGCTAGTGTGCTAACGGTGGCGATTTTCGAGGCAGGATAAGGATAAGGATACGGTACAGAAACAAATTATCTTGACTGGTGGGGGATCGAAGGCATCGACGTTATCCACGCCACAGCTGATGGTGCTGCCAGAAGCTGCAGAACCTGCGGGCAGGTTCCTTGAATTAACGCCGCGGTAGTGAGAAGAAGCCGGTGTATGGCAAGTCTAAAATCACGCGGGACAGAAAACACCAGCTATCTACCAATCAAATCGCTTTATTAACGGGAGCCACGCCAGTTATCTACCAATCACATCGCTGTATTAACGGGAGCCACGCCAGCCAGATGGCGAAATCACGCAACACACCAACAAGCCCACAGCACGAACACACCGCATCACTCACGCGACGGCCATGCGACGATTGACCTTCGATCTCGACAAATACTCAACTCACGATTAACCCACTTCCTCCCAGGCAAGGCCAGTGAATACACATAACGATCTCGAAGGTATCAATGCGATCCGTAGTCTAGGAGGCAAGAGGTTTCCTGCCGCGTCCTATTGTCTTCGTCTAAACCTTCAAAAAGTTATGTTTTTGGCCATCGGAGAGGAATCGAGAGTTTTTTCGTCTGTTTCCAACACATTGGCTGCCAAATACATTTTTATCAGACGCCTGGCCGGTGCCCGCCACATACCACCCACCGAGAGGGGAGCACTGTGACACTAGGGTGGGTCGGAGCCTCTAACCAGCGCGATCCGTTCAGATTTCATGACGCAGTCGCCGGATTTGTCGATCGATGTCAAACATGAAAAATGGTCTATTTCTTGCGATCAGCGAGTGATCAAGATTTGTCGTCGTCTGTTTTCTACACATCAGCGGTCGAATGTTTTTTTACCAGGCGCCTGACCGGCCCACGCCACGTATCACCGATCAAGGCGTGAGCACTGTGACACTAGGGTGGGTCGGAACCCTTAACCAGCATGATCCGTTCAGAGCTCATGACGGGGTCGTTGGGTTTGTCGACCGATGTCTACCGAGGATTCTCATAAAAGAGTTGTCTCCGAGCCTGCCAGAACAGGATTTTCATGAGTATTGCGCGGGCTTCGCCCGCGTAATTATACTCCACCGGAGCTGTCCTGTAGCATTATAAATTTGCCCCGGTGTATGCAAGAGGGTGCAGGTGTGTGCGGGTGTTTTGGAAAGAGCATACGTTACCCCTGCTATTCAACGGCGTTTTGTTGCGGTACACTACAGTAAAACTTCCTCGAAAAAATAACTCTTGAATCTACTCCAATATTAATCGGATTCGAGAGACAAGCACAGACAGCACAGGCCGCACCTTAGCAACCGCCGTCTCTTGAGCCCGGTCCTTCAGATCCGCAGACACTGCTTTCAGCAGCTCTTGTTCAAGGCGAGCTCGTCCCCCCGCTTGGTCCACCGCCGCCACCGCTGCCATTCTCGGTTTGGCCTGGCCGCGTCTCTGTCTGCGCTGTTTCCCCATATGTCCTTCTTTCTGATATCAGGTACGCCTTACAGCAGTTTTTTGTCGTCGTACCCCCTGTCAGCGGTGGACTCGGACGTCGTGGGTGCTTTGGTGCTGGTTGGAGATTCGTTTGCAGGGACCCTCTGTATTTTTTTTCACAGAAGGGGGGCCAAGCACCAGGCGGAGAAAACAGGAGGAGGGGGCACGGCATGAAACGTACCGCAATGTTTATTACGAGGCGGACCAAGCACCAGGTGGACAAAACAGCCGGGGGGGGGGGTGATATTTTTGGCATCGCACTGTTGATGGCGAGCGAGAGGCAGAAAACCTTGAGCTGCAGAAGTCATTACTAGCTGATTACGACTTGGAGGCTGATTATGTACGGTACGTTTCTTTAAAAAGATATACAATTTGCAGTGAGATCGTGCGTATATTAGCATGATAGTATGCGGAGCAGTACGCACAGGATCGTTCCACCCTACAGTACGTACGTATACCAGGTATAAGATGCACTGCACGAAAAATATTATACTACTGTTGTTGCACGAGTGCAGAAGGTAGTTGAATGCAATATCTACGAGAATGGCGAGAGATCGGCATGTGCTCGCTCGGGGGGGGACAGAAGCTTCCTCTGGGGATCGACCAACCCTACTCGATGTACGTGATGACAACGCGAGGCAGAACAGGCACCAGCGCAGGCAAAGCAGAGGGATCGATTCAAACGACACGCCCCGGCAACACTACAGTAGTGTACAGTAAAAGCAAGTTATGAACAGTACCCGGATGCAATTTCTGCAGTGTTAGTCTGGGGCCCGCGATGGCAAGCAACATACATTTGACACCCTGCTCGTACAGAGTGTGGAGAAAAACTGGAGCAGTTCAGAACAAATGCAGACGACCCAGAAGAGATGGACGCGTCATCCACCTGACCGGCTGATGCCGCGGCGTTTGAGAGCGCACCTCTCCGTACCCTAAGTGTACGTCCAAACACGGCTCGTCTCGAGTTGTTGGCCTTGCCCTCGCTGAAGGCTGTGCTCCGCAACGAACGTTTTTTTCGACGCATTGTGATGCACATTTCGGTAATTTGTACGCGACACATGACCCAAGCGTGCGGTTGCTACCGGCCGTATACCGCAAGAATGGAGCTCGTTCTAACAGGTAGCGATGGTTTTGATCGCCGCTGACTGTACCGCGAGCCACTACTGTATTAGACCGGCTGACGAAAAGTAGCTCGGTACGTATAAGTTCGTTCCTTCCAACCCTTCACATGATTCATGGTGTGCTGGATTTTATCGAGCTCTTCTCCCCGAGACAGGCAGCACTATCTGTCAGGTGCAGCCAGCTACGGCTCCCACGCCCTGTATGGTTGGCTTTACCCATGGGGATATGACTACACTCTGGGCGACGCGTTGACGGTGGGGTGGGACACAGCCTCGCTCTCGATTGGAAAAGGGCCACCCAACGCTTTCCTCATAATCGAGACGATTTACTCTTCGAAAACTACGAGCTTCGTACACGACGTCTGTACGAGTGTACTACACGAGTCGCGGTCGTTCGTTCCTCACCGTCGAAAGGTCAACCCCTGTCCGCCCCGACGCTGTACGTAGCCGAAAGCCTTGTTTGGTGTGTCCGGTGTCTCAGGTGTCTTTACGGGGCCTTGGCCGGGATCGAAGGTAGGTGCCTGCTGCTGCTGTTGTTACTGCTGCTACTGCTGCCGATAACACGAAGTACTGCGCGGTGTTGCAGGTGTGCGAAGGTTTGACAAAAAGAGGAACGTTCATGCTCGGCAGCAGGAAAAACGCGGCGTAATTGCCTGAACAGTCTGTTCCAGATTCAAAACGATTGGTCTATCCGTCGGTATATGACGCGGTCTAATTGGACATTTGGCGTACTTCAGCCGTCAAGGTGCTTGGAGTCCGCGGTTTGACTCCTTGACTGACCGCCATTTAAGACTAAAACAAGTACAATAATGCCGGAAGAGACCTTGACGCGTCCAATACGACCGGTCTCCTATTCCAGCATTCTTGTCAGCCATCAGCTGCTGCCGACATCGAGTCTAAAGTCTAAAGTCAAGCAACTCTGAAGTCTGGAGGACTGTGAACTGGAGCCGCCGTGAGCCACCAGAGAACACTAGGCACTAGGTATCGCCCAACAACGACTGCATATACCGTGCTGCTGTCTGCTGTCGCAGTCACCGCATCCTCCCCCCGGTGGAGATACACCAGGAAATAATTGTGTGTCACACATCAGTGTGTGAGGCTCTGGCGCGGAGGGTGGCGCCGTTACAGCAGAGATCGGGGACACCTGAGGTAACGCAGGGGGGTGCTGTAGATCGGCCAATGGGACGCTCATCAGTGGAGCGTGGGCGACGCCGAGGAGGTCGCCAGGCTCAAGATCTGCAACCCCAACGAGGGGGAGAGCTTGTCGTCCGGATGCTATACATCAGTATACAGTCACTACTATTGGTACTGCTTCAAAAGAAGGACATCACCATCACCACCACCACCACCACCATGGCATGGAACACACGATACAAACAAAAAAAACAACTTCTTGGACCTCCAGATTTGAACGACGTTTGCAGAAGACGATGACTTTGATTGTCGACTCATCCCACGGAGTAAAGGAGAAAAGGGTGTAAAAGGGTAAAAGGGGTTGCACTTTTTCGCCTTCTGAGGCAAAATTTTCTCCTCAAGTTATCATGACACTTTCACACCTTTTGGACAGATCATACAGATCATTCCCACTTCGTGATCTAGATATTTCGACCAAATCTAGATCCATTCTTGATCTTGTATTATCTACTACTATTAATAGTATTATAAATACTGCAGTAGTTACAAGTGGCTCCTGTGTTGGCGGGTGGAATCCGTCATAGTAGCGCATGTTTTCTGGGTTGTATCTGTACTACACAGATCCCGGACAGCCTCTCACAGAGGCAGGTAAGGATCTATTATTAATAGATGATCTAGTAGATCATGATTTTTCCGAGGTGTTCTACTATCATTAACAGAGTATTTGTTTCAGGACTAGCGCATGGAAATCTTGGTTCGGTAGCACGAAGAAAGTCCTTCGAAGTCATTTTTCGGGCGATACATTGAGCTCCTCACGTGAAACGCACAGGAAATAATGCACCGCCCCTACCGTGTATTATTGCTCTTTCGCGGGCGGTGATATTGGGCACCGTGCGAGTGACAGCGATATTCTATCAATACATGGGAGAGCCTGCATACGTATCCGTTGCTTTCAGCGCAAGGTTGCAGTGAGGCCGTTCTGTGGAGTGCGTACAGGCTTGCAATATGTAATTGGTCAACAACTATATACCAGGTAGCCACAGCAACATCACGAAAAAAATAGCATAGAAGAACACGGAACGATACATCAACGGAGTCTGTTCTCAACACAAAATACAACATGCGCGCACGTACGGATTCGCCATCTATACTCGAATACAAACCCAAAACATTACATCGGAGGGCAGAGAGCTGCGATCAACACCTAAATTTTCCCTAACTTAGTCTATTCTCAACACAGGATACAACATGCATGCACGAACGGATTCGCTAAATTTACTCGAATACAAATTAAAACATGATAATATTGAATTCAGAGAGCTGCGATCAACAGCTCGATCTTCCTTCTTCTGGGTACATACCGCCGATCATACAGAGTATATCACACACCCCGATCGACAGTAGTGGGCAATTTCACTGCGAACCAAACCAAACGTTGATACGTGTGTTGGTGTAACCGATGCGGAATCATTGATTGGCAATTTTCTTTTTCAAGAGGGTGGTGGGTAAACCCGGGTATGGCATCGTGTGATAGCATGAGAGGCACCAAGTACTTGGCATACCATGATTTTCTTGTTGTTTGCACTACAGCAGTACCTGGTATATCGTGCAGAAGCCTTTCTCGGGATAACCGATATGAGGGGTAAATAGCGTACCAACTACTGTAGTTCAGTACTATGCTGCCGGTACGTACGTTCCTGGGTTGCTGTGCTTGTGCAGCTTGCTTGCTGTACGTTCGTGGGCTTCTATGCTTACGCAGCTTGCGTTTGGTGCGTTCGTGGGCTTCTATGCTTATGCAGCTTGTTTTTTTTTATGGTTATGTCTGGGTGGTGTATGTGTCTGTACGTAGTGAGTCGGGGTGCACGCGACGCTACTTCCACGCAGCAGTAGCCAAACCGCTATTACGCCTACTATTGCTGTGCAGTCGTGGGAGGTCACGTGGATAGATGCGGCGTAGCCTTATTTCGTGCACGTGCTGCCGCTTTGCTGCTTTTATCTATGCTAGGGTGGGACGGGACTGGAGACTGTAATATTGTCCACCGCGATGGTGTTGAATACCGGACGGAGGATAGGGGTTACGTCTTGCATTTCCGCTGCTGTGTGTCCCCGTTAGGTTGGCGGAGTCAACGTGTAGTTCCTCTGCCTGGGAGGAGTATCCGTTCGTTGCGTCTCTTTCTAGAGAGGGGTGCCCGGTATGCGGCGGGCGGGGTTCTCCAGTACATCGGTATATAGCCGCCGAAATGTTTTGGCAGTGGTGGGCTAGTGTGGGATTTTGGTATTTTTCCGTCGCACAGATAGCTCCCAGCAGCAAGCACTTCGACAAGGTCGCCTATGGCTTTGACGTCTGGCTTGTCTTGCTGTTTGAACTTCTCTCGGTTTGCGATTAGTTGGGTATTGGTATTTGGTTTGGTATAGCATGTAGAGCTCATTGAGCATCACGTGTGGCACTGGGCATATTTTATGTCCCCTGAGTTGCCGTTTTGTATGCTGTGTGTTTGCTTTATTTGGTATTTTTGTAAGTGCGTCTTTGATGCGCTCGACATGGCGGGAAGAAGAAGAAGAAGAAAAAAACTGCTGGCTTCGAACTCGAACTCAGCGAAAAAAAAAAAAAAAAAAAACACTCGGT
>MEHQ01002899.1:6446-38547 GCA_008828725.1 Saccharina japonica
CCCCCCCCCCCCCCCCTCCCCCGAAAAAAAACAAAAACTACGCAACGCATCAGGTATATATATATACGTATATACCGCGAAAGCTAGCTTTCCGCATCGACTCCCCGCCGCCGCTGCCGCTGTCCCCTCCCTCTCCCCCTCCCCCGCCCCCCACTCCCCGCTCCGACTCCTGCTCTCTTCCAAAGCACTCCAGCCAGCGTCTCCTTGTACCACTCTTGAGAGCATAGCGCCCACGAGTCTCCCATCATCACCGCTGGCGCTATTGGGACCACGTACGGGTAGCGCCCCAGCCAACGTGCTGTCGTATTCGCCTCTCCCCTTGGTAAGAAAGCCTCCGACACTTGCTGCGAAAAAATAGAGTTGGGGGCGTGCGGGGTAGGGGGGGGGGGGGGGGGGGGGGGGGGGCCTCTCGCCAAGCCCCCTGCCCTATACCCTCTTCAGCCACCGTAATGTCTTGCTCTCCTCTCTTCCCTTAATGGCAGGAGCCCCCAGCACGCGCTCCGAAAAAATAGGGACGGGGGGCCGCGGGGGGGGGGCGTTCTCATTTGTTGCTTGCCTTAGTCATTTCACCATTGACCACGCATCCCTTTCGAGACGGGGCCGCGGGGGGGGGGGGCTAGGGGGCCCCCCCCGCTGCTGCTGCTGCTGGTGCTGCTGCTGCTGCGTTGACGTGGCCACGAAGCCAACCGAAAAACATACGGCAAAGCAGCGCAGCCGCACCGCATCACGACGTCGTGGATGTCGTGGGTAGGTGGGGCAGCAGCAGCACCAGCACCGGCACCAGCAGCAGCAGCAGCAGCAGTGACGAAGCTACATCTCTCCACAGCCGAAGCCATCCATCCATCCTTCCCAGCGAGATAACAAAAAAACGACTTTGGACCTCCTCGCAAAGCACCCCTGTGCTCGCTCTTCTCCAGCGCCTATCCATCCCATCCCATCCCGTCTCATTCCATCCCATCCCATCCCATCCCATCCCAACTGAGCCCATCCCGTGCCAAAGCTATCCCCCTTGTCCCATCCCAGCCCACCCCACCCCACCCCCGGCTGAAAGAAACCCCATGGTGGTACGGTGGCTGGTTGTGATCACTTGGTTTTCTTCGCCTCTGGCGGAGCGGCTGCCTCGGACCCTTGCGCTCGCGCTCCCGCCGCCGCCGCCTCCTCCGCTGCCACTACAATCGCCGCTGCCGCCGCGATTTTCTTCTCTTTCGCTTGCTTCTCGAGCATCTCTTTCGCGTACGAACGGGAAGGGACCCAAAAAACCTTCGAGGCGAGAGACCAAAGGTAACGCCGCGCGAGTGGATGGCGGGGGTGGGCATACAAAGAAATACAAGGTGGTTGCAATGGGAGGGGGGGGGGGCGACTCATTTGTTGCTTGCCTTATCATTTGAACCAATATGACCACGCATATCCCTTTCGAAGGGCGGGGGGGGTGGGGGGCGTAATGCATTTTGCTGCCTATTCATTGACACAATGACCACGCATCCTCTTCGAGACGGACACCGTTTCCTATTCCTAATAGAGACACAATCCAACACTTAGGCGCTCATTAACTTGTTCCATAAAAAAAAATTTTCTAACTAAAAACCTCCTGCATCGCCGCGTGCCACCATCTATCTCCTAAGATAGGCGACGTTTTCTCGCTAAACATTTAGTGTACCAAACTGCTCCTGTCACAACTCGCTAATTCCCCAAAAATCCTCTAGCACATCCCTTCCTCCTTGTACCTTTCACATTCCCACTATGTGAACTCTACTCTCTATGGCTTCCACATGCACATCATGTGCCTCTCGGGGGGGGGGGGAGCACATAAGAAAAACGAAGGGGGTGCTGGGAAAGGGGGAGATGGAGGGGCCTGTACCATGAAAAAAAACCGTTGCCGTACACCGTAGACACCTTCGGTCCCACATGCCGACATATACGGAAGGAGGGGGGCGTATTCGATATCATTGACAATGCCGTCAGTCGTATGCCAATAACCCTCCGGAGAGGGAAGGTACTCTTTGCTGCTTGCTTTATGTAAATGGACCATGACACACGCCTTTCCAAACGAGCACCGTTCCCAAAAAACCTCCTAGTAGAACACCTCCAATATTTGGGCGGCTCATACTTTTTTTTCCAATTTAGCGAGTGGGGGGGGGGCGAAAAAAAAGAGGGAAGAGATTAACTCGTAAAATCGATCCGAGAAAACAAAAAAAACGCCCAATCGATCGGTTCCTCAATGCAATGCGGGCGTCCCTCTCCGTCCGACAATTAATAAGTGATCTCATCATAGGGGCAGATACTGGTGGCACCCTGCCCTGTCCTTTCCGCCCCTCCCCCCCCCCCCCCTCGACTGCCCTCGGTCTTTCGAAAGCGGTCTCCGTTTGTTTATATAAAAAACTCTCTCATTACCTGCCTGGCCGACACAAAGATCGCGGCACGTATAATATAATATATTATCCCCTGCATGGTGTCGATGATGATTCGTGGATTGACTATTAAACATGACGGCTTATGGGTGTGTGTGTTTTTTTGCTTTTTCAAATTTCGGGCGACGAAATCGATATAATGACACGAGAAACTTAATTGGGATCTTTCCCCCCTCGACGCCCTCGTGTCGTTCGAAAGCGGCCTCCGTTTGTTTATATAAAAAACTGCATTACCGCCTGGCCGACACAAAGAGCGCGGCCGTATATATATACATATATATACCCTCTGCATGGTGTGATTGATGATGTGATTTGACTATTAATATCATGCGGTTGATGGTGTGTGTGTTTTTTTTTTTGCTTTATGTCGTGGCTGACGATGTCGATATAGATGACACGATGAATATTATTTGGTGATCTTATTTGGTGCACAAGTGTGATTTGATGATGTGATTTGGTGAGATGGCTGATAATAATGTGATTGGGCGACTGGTTGGTGATGTGAATTGATGATATGATTTGATGATATAATTTGATGATGTGATTTGATGAATGTTGATTGGTGATGTGACTGCCGATGTTGATGAACGATGTGATTGATGGTAATGTTCGACTCTCGTGCGGTTCCTCCGAGTAGCCTCCGCAACGCATCATACATACGTCATCGCGATATTTATGAAACCCGAACGTTCAGTTACATCGCCGAGCTAATTCATCACACGAAGAAACCCGAGCGTTCTGCTTCATCACCGAGCTAAACCACCACACCAAGTACTACTATTAATACTACTGTAGCATCATATTATAAGTGCACCGGACGGCTGGATGATGATGACGCCGCGAAATCAGCACATACCAGGTACCATACCAGCTAAAACACCATGCCACATACCATGTACCAAAACCATGGAACCATGCCAACACATTCCCAGCACCATAACTACTGCTGTAACTGTCATAGGATACCAGGCACAATACAAGGCACCATACAACACTACTGTTGCTGTATTCATAGGTAACAGTTACGATAGCAGGTATATATAAACACCATACGAAGTACATACATACTTACCAGGTTTCCACACCAGGTACCATACCAGTATACCATATCACACCAGATACCATACCAGGTACCATACCAGGTACCATACCAGGTACCATACCAGGTACCATACCAGGTGCCAAAACCAGGCACCATACAAAGTACCATACAATACATATACCATACCGTACCAGGCTACATATACCTGGTACGTGACATCACAACGGAATCGTGGTGCGAGGACGCTTGTCAATCCCGAACTCACCATGACCGTGTCGAAGCAGTGCTTGCGCAACGTCGCGACGTCCTTGAACTCGGGAT
Source organism: Saccharina japonica (assembly GCA_008828725.1). Lineage (NCBI taxonomy): Eukaryota > Phaeophyceae > Laminariales > Laminariaceae > Saccharina > Saccharina japonica. The sequence continues at coordinate 10,218 of MEHQ01002899.1, forward strand.
CCCCCGGGCGGATCGGCTTGTGCACCGTGATCTTCGTGCGCTGCTTGGGGCCGTAAAACAAGTCCTCCGGGAGGTCGAGGGTGAACGGCACCTGCTCATACAATAGGGCAGAACCGGCAGCAGCAGCAGCAGCAGCAGCACCAGAAGCAGCAGCACCAGCAGCAACAGAAGCAGCAGCAACAGAAGCAGCAGCAGCAGCAGCAGCAGCAGCAACAGAAGCGGCAGAAGAAGCAGTTTTCCTTAATAAAAAGCGCGCGAAAGGTACAGCTAGCACTACGTCGTTTCTTTTTGCCCAAAAGCAAAACGTACAAAATATTAATGAGTCGCACCGGGATAAGGCGCAGGAGGAGAAAAAGAGAGAGAGAGAGAGAGAGAGAGATAAAAAACAAGGGAGAGAAGCCAGGAGGAGAGAGAGAGCACGAGACAGAGAGAGGGCATGACTGCACGGTTCATTTCTCGGTCAACGGATTACAGGTAGTACGGGGGGCCATATTAAATAGGACCCACGGTAAACACAATAACCTATATATTTCCCTCGTTTTACTAACAATATTTGGCCCTATTTACTAGTGTTTACTATGGCCCCCGTTAATAGCCCGAACTCGGCAGACTGGGCGGCCTCATACTTGTTGGTACGTTCTACGTTCGATGGACGACGCTGTACCGTCACAAAACAAAACAGCACAACGCAATATTGAGCTGTCTGCTATCATGAGGGGTCATATATATTTACGGGGGACTGTAGTAAATAGGTCCAAATATCGTTGGTAAAAATAGGGGAATATATAGGTTTTTGTGTGCGCCGTAGGTCTTATTTACTACGCCCCCCCCGTAAATAGTAATTAGAACCCGCGATTGACCCATAAACCATGCATACCCCCCTATACCTACACACCCTATTCGGTCCTAATCACTATATTATTAATAGTACTTTTGACTTGTCTCTTTGTCTTTGTCTTCGTCTTTTTCCCTTCGTTGCTTTTGACCTTTTGCAGTTACACTGCTCGCAGGCCGGGGGTACATCAGTCACACGGGACCATAGTTCCCTTCCCCCGTATCATGTCTGCGTTTATAATCGGGGTGGAGGACTCGATTTGTTTGCCTGACCGGTGTGAACCCGGCACGGAACACCCCGGCATTATAGGGGCACCAAGATAGAATCAGGGGGCGTGTACCCCCGATTGGTGATGTTGACTTTTCCATTTTTATTTTTACCTTCACATAGCGTGTAGAGGGGAGCGGAGGGCTCCAGACTATCTGTTTTTGACTGGCTTTGATCGCTTTGCGGACCCTTCGGGTTCCACTTTTATTTCAGTATAACTTTTTTGGGTAAGTTAGCCTGTGACCACGGGAATCGACCGTGTCAAGTGTTGGATTAGTACGGACAGATGGAGGTACTGGATAGAGAGACCGGCACGGTTTTTAATGTGAAGACAACAACAACAACAACAACAACAACAACAACAACAACAACAACAATGTCCCCGAAGGAATATGAATACTACTGCTGTGCCTGGTGCCAACAAAAAAAAGTCGGCCATGTCCGAGGATAATCCGTGGTCATGAGAATACGGCCATGTGCATCATCTATCATAGTAGTAGTGGTGTGTGGTGTATGCTCGCTACAGCCGCAGGCGAAGGGGGAGGGTTCAAAATACAGGGAGCAAAAACAAACTCCAAACAGATGCATACTGCTGTACTATGTAAATACGGAATCAGGGATACAACAGAGTACTGCTGGCCCCCTGTACTACTACTGTAGTATGAATAGTACCTATACAGAGAGTAGTTGTGCCTGGAACCTGAACCAAGAAATAAAGACAGAACGTTACGTTCGTACATATCCCGCCCGCATCCCGCCGTCTTTCGAAACTCTGGAACTCCGTGGTGACACGTGGCACACAGCGCACCAGATACATACGTACCATGTAGGCATATAAACTACTACTGGTTGTAACAGCGAACAACATGAAACGTTGCCGCTGATGAACTCCTCCTGCAGCTTCGTTGTTCGGTCGTGCGACTGCTATTAATAATGAATACCTACCAGGTACGTTCATTTTATTTACGGGGGGGCACCTACTGCTGTAGTGTATTATAGTAACACAGGTGACCATGGACCAAAATATTGTCAGTAAAAATAGGGAAAAATACAGTTTTTTGTGTGTACCGTGGGTCCTATTTACTATTTACTATGGTCCCTCGTGATAGGAATCAGGACCAAATAAGGCGTGTAGAGACAGGGGGATGCCTGGTTTATGCGTCCATCGTGGGTTCTGATCACTATGTTTTACTACGCCCCCCCCCCCCCGTAAGAGTGCACTGCCTCCCCCGAAGGTGAGGGCACTCCCCGGCCAGGTGATTGAAATCTACCTCGTGCATGACAATATCTGTGTACGGACCAGTTGCCGTATGATATGTACCACAGGCACGCGTGAGTATGTGGGCTTGACTTTGACTGCACTTGAAGTGCTGTTGTTTGCTTGCCTTTGCCGAAACATCTACTGGTATCAGGTACTGGTATTGGTGCATGAATAGTATGCTGGTCGTGTAGAACGAAGGCCAGAGGGGAGGGGGCGGGGGCGGGGGAGGGGGGTGCGTACTCATTTGTTTGCTTTGCCTTAGTCATTATCTGACCATTGAACCAGCATCCCTTTCGAGGCGGAGGGAGGGGGGGGGGCGGGGAGGGGGGGGGGGGGGCGTTTACTGTTCATGCTCTATGTATGCATGATATGTATACCACCAGTAGACAATAACTAATCCGAGTGTGTGTGTCACATAAATAACTGGCTCTAATGTAACCCGGCGCGTCGGGCGAACAAACAACAGCGTGGTACTCGTCTTGTTTATGTAGAATACCCGGTACCTTAGGTACGTACTTCCACTCTTTACGTATGTTACAAGTCTGGCCGTCTACCATACCTGGCATGCGTTTGCTACAACAACAACAACAGCAACACTGACAATGTCACACGATACGTTCGCTGCACTATTAACAGCAAGCAGCGCGGGGGGGAAAGGGGGGGGTCCTCATGCCATGCATGGCCGTGGTCGCATATGACCGTAGACTCTCGCACCCCTACAATGCCGGGACGGAGCAGGTCGCGTTTTCACCGACCAGGAAGAGACATCGCTTGCACCGAGCGCGAAGCGAAGCGCGGCGGAGGTTGTTCGGCGAGTCACATGAAGGGCGAGCTGCATCCTACTATTAAGAACGAGGGGGGGGGGGGAGTACAAGGGTTGTTGACCCCCCCCCCGACCGACCGACTGACCACCCGACCATGACCGACACTCACAACGACGCTGTTGCTGTCGATGGCGAGCTGGAACGCGCCGTCCTTGAAGTCCAGAATCTTGAGTCGGCGGCGCGTCCCCTGGGGGAAGATCATGACGGACCACCCGGAGTCGAGGCGCTTCTTGCAGTCGTCGAACATCTTGATCACGCTGTCCCTGTTGCCCCTCGTCAGGGCGACGTACCTCGCGATTTTCATGAGCAGGCCCACCCCGGGGATCAGGAACACCGTGCTCTTGCTCACCCAAGAGAACTTTCGCTCGGCACCGATGTAGTAGAACAGCGCGATGTCGGTCGAGGTCTGGTGGTTCGAGACGTAGACCATCCCCTTCTCCCCATCCGGGGGTAGGTTCTCTAGCCCCACCACGATGGGGGGCTTGGACAGGATTCGGAACATGAACTGGCCCATCAGGCTGCCGTAGTAGTGGACCCGCTCCGCCGCGCGCTCCCGGCGGCCCAGCAGGAGGTCGGGCACGCACAGCAGCGAGCAGAGGAGGCTGCCGTTCATCCAGGTCAGCGAGAAGGCCATCATCTTAAGCAGGCTGACTCGACCTGCGTAGGACTTGAGCTCCTGGAGATACATCGCCACAGCGAACAGCAGGAAGTAGAACGACGTGAGGCAACAGAGGGCGATCGTGCCCCAGACCCAGCCGGGCCACATGCCCGGCCCGGCCATCATCGCCGCCACGGAGCTGTCCCACGCCGCCGTGGCTGCTCGGCTCCACGCCTGGACGCCCTCCATGACCACGGGAGCACCACGGGAGCAGGAAAGCTGTTCTGATTCTAGTAGTGGGCCTGCTGCTGCTTGCTGCTGTGCAAGAGCTGCTGCTGCGTCGCACTTGAATGTTGGTTGATTTCAGGCGCAATTTGCGGGCGAGTATACGATCCCTCCAAATGCACTGGTGACCTCGTCACTTCAACAGCAGCCGCGGTCTCGACTGTTCCAGGGGAAGCTGATGCCGACAGCAGGTATGCCAGACCGTTTATTTCACCAGCGGCAAAGCCGCCTGTTGTCTGGAAGAGCTCTCGCGCTCTCCTCCTCTTCTTCGCGAGCGTTTCTAGTTTTATTCCGGAAATCGTCGGGGGGAGCAGTCTCAAGGGTTTCAACTTCTACTATGAGCGTTTTTGGAATGGGACCACGGGGGTGTTGCTTTGCTTCGTTTGTGTGGCTTGCAGCACAGACTGTCCCCCGGTCCCTTCTGCCGTATAGCAGACCTTGAGCATCACCATGCAAGTGAGTGTGTCGCCAGGCGAGGCGGGGTCGGTGCAACGAGCTGCGTTCGCATGACTCCCCGAGCGTGTGAAATGCCTCCTGTCGATGCATCCATCCTCGCTCGTCTGCTCGTCTGCTCGTCTGCTGCGGTCCAGAGAAACGCATCCATTGCCTTGCTCCGAACCTCGTGTCTGACTCCCGCTTTGCTCTCCCCCTTCCCTGCCAACTTTGAACCGTCTAACTAACAGCCATCCCTCTGTCTCTCGCTCTTTGTCCGGGTCCAATCTTTGCTTGCGATGATCTCTACGAGTACAGATCTTCGTGAAGGCGAACTCTACCATCGCCTTGGGCGTGGAGCCATCCGACACTATCGATGGCGTCAAGCAGATGATCGAGAGCAGGGAGGTGAGGCGGGGAGAGATGGGGAGTAGGAATGGTCTCGGTTCAGCGTTCCAGGCGAAGGGCCAGGTCGCTCTCTCCGGCGTTGTATTGTGCTTGATGAGGCGGTGGCCTCAATGGGTTCACAGCATATTCGTTCTATATACGAGCACCTCGTAGCGGGGTGTACTCTGGGTTCGTACACAGCAGCTTACTCACTTACCAGGTATTCTACGAGTACCCCAGAGTATGCAGGTGTTGACTGAACAAGTGACGTTTTGTGGTACACAACGCCGAGAGACGAAATACTGAGAAGCAAGTGTCTCCCACCTCTCGTGTACGAAGTACGAAGACAACGGAGGACCCACGAGAGGAACGAGAGGAACTCAAGAGATAACTTGCGGTGGTCTGTCGATCGAGCGACATCCACTATAGCTTGAAGTCCGTGTTGTCGTACCATACGAGTCAGCTGCACTCAACCAAGCAACTGCTGTGACGATCATACTTATTGCCTGTGGTCGACCGTACACACCACATCGCCGCCGACTTTGAAAAATGAAAACCGACCTACGTACTGCTGTAACACAACGCCGTCACGAATGTAGATGTAAACCACTTGGTCACGTCAGGGTGTGCCTTTGCTTTGGGCGTGAAGTGCGAGACTGCCAAACCCGATTGAGCCGAGCAAGACGTGAGCTTGTTCAAATCAACGTCTGCAACTGCTGTTTTCGTGGTCGATGTTCCCGCCATTCACGAGCTTCTCTCGATACAGTACCTGCGTTTCAACAGCAGCAGTGCAGCGCTTGCGTGCACCCCACCCCGGGCGTCCGTTTTGTATTATACCACGTACCAAGCACCCTTTCATAATCCTTTTTCGTAACCTCGGACGTTGAATGGTGGCGATTTGTCGCTGGCCAGTCACAACCCTCCGGAGTTCTTAGCGCCCTGCCCGGAGTTTGTACACTGCGAGTACATACGTATGTGTACACATCTTACTACACACCTCGCTACACATCTTACTACACACCTCGCACCTTGGCGGTTAATTTTCAACCTCTCCCCTCTCCCCCTATTTTGCCTTGCGTTACGATTATTATCTCCACAATCGCCCCCCCCCCGCCCCTCCCCGCCCCTTCCCTGCCTCCCCCCCCCCCCCCTCCTTCCCCTACCCCGACGTTCAACCGCAGGTAAGCATCTTGGGTTGAGGCCAGTCTGTTCGCGGGCGGCTCTACCGCACGCGTGGCGCCAAGCGTGTGCCTGTTTTCTTGTGGACGAGCGCCACTTTTACGCGCCTTGACAGCGCTTCTCTTTTCTGATTTTTTTCTTGCCGAGCCTCCTTCTGCTTGTTTTTGACAAATATCACCCCTTAGTAGGCGCGATCGAAGTATCACACAAACACAGCTTTCGCTACAGTACATACAGTACGACGAGTTTCGAGGAAATTCCTGATGTCACGAGCTGCTGTTATTTTTTTTGTTTTCAAATTTCAGAATGGTGTACGAGGCATAATTTGTCCGCGCACGCAATGCATCCCCAACGCTGAGGACGCTCCTATCGCCCGCAAAGGCTTTGGGTAGTTGAGGCTATTAACCCGAGCTGAAAACATCGCCCGCATTGTCCTGTTTGCTTCTCCCGCCTGCTTGTTCTTCCTACCCTACGACATGTGTGTACGATACATCCCTTCCTTCCTTCCCGTGCCGTATCATCGCCTATCTACCTCGCTTTCGCGCTGGTGTCGTCGTGTTCGTGGGTTTTGTGGTGGTGGTGGTGGCGTTTTCCCTGTGATTCTGTGTTTGTTGGGGTATCGTCTCGGCCGACTTTCGCGGCGAAACAGGGTATCCCCGCGGGCGAGCAGCGTCTGATCTTCGCGGGCAGGCAGCTGGAGGGCGACCGCACGGTGTCCGACTACGACCTGCAGAAGGAGTCCACCATCCACCTGGTGAGTTTGGTTGTCCCGTGATTCTGACGACCTCAGTTTATTTACACGTAGCTTTTGTTACGGGCAATAAATAGTATCGCCCCCCTGTTGAGCTCCCGCTCGCAAAAAGACGATCGCAGGGGTACGTATTGATAAGAGGAAGCGTCCCACGTCAACCTAACGAAGCGTGTGTGTTTTGCCTTCTTTTTTAATCGTGAGCGCAGGCAGCGGCGACCGTGGAACCGTTGCGTTGTCGTTTTCGCTTGGCTTTATTTTATCTCGAGATGCTGCGAAAAAAAAATAGTATCGTGTGTCGTGAATTCCGTAATATGTGAACCCTCGTCGTCGGCGTGGCCAGAAGCGCACCGGTGGACAATCTTGTCCTGGTTTGGCTACACCACGATTTGTACGATTGTTGCTGATTATGGGGTCACTCGTTTTTTAGCGGGAGTGTTGTGTGCCAGTTGTGGTGGCGCGTGGTTGCTGCTCCTTTTGTACCTTCGTAGAGCCCTGGCAACCCACAGGTGTATGCTTCTGGCCGGACAACAGAAGGCGAAGCCGGCGGGCGATTCAGTAGTGCCTCGCCCGCGGTTCGTGGACCTTTGTGGAAATTGTCCGCCCAGCGCCGCCTTTTTTTATGCAAGATTTTGAGTTTGTTGGTTCTACGTATCATAATTACCCGTCTCAAGAGTCTTCCACCAAAACAGCATGACTAAACCAGGACTTTAGGGCAGTCATGCTGCTCGTAGGCGGTTGACAACACTAAAAATTATCGTGATTATGGTCGCTATCCCGCATATATATATCTCTCACGTCCCTTAACCCCTAGAGAACTGATACCACATATTTGGGGACAAACCACTTGAAATTAGTGTGGGGTGTTTTTTTTCAGTTCTGAATGGGTTAAAAGGGGTCCCAAAGGAGTTCATAATGATATTCTACCTGGCGGTACATGCATTCAATCGGTTATTTACCGCCTGGTTCGATGCCCTACCGCCGTCGAGGAGTATCTCCTGCCTCTCACCCCCCCCCCCTCTCCCTGCGCGCTCTTCTTTTTTGTTTTACGCGAATCAGGTGCTGCGCCTTCGCGGTGGTGGTAAGAAGCGCAAGAAGAAGACCTACACCAAGCCTAAGAAGGTCAAGCACGTCCACAAGGCGGTCGAGCTGGCGGTGCTCAAGTTCTACCGCGTCGACGACGACGGCAAGGTCCAGCGCCTGCGCAAGTCTTGCCCCAACGAGGAGTGCGGCGTCGGAGTGCGCATGGCCGTGCACAGGGACCGCTTCTACTGCGGGAGGTGCAGCAGGACGGTGAGCCTCTCCCGCCCCGCCCTCTCTCGCTCACCCTCCGCTCCACCTCCCTCTCCCCCCTGTCTCGAACCATGCTCGTACACTCACTGCCTGCTGCACCGATGGGCTGTCCTGGTGGTGCACATTGTGGTATTTTGTTTTGCGCGCAAGAGTATGGCAAATTATCTTTGTCTCGCACATTGTACTGGGGTTATATATATATACCTGGTGCGCTGTACCGCGCACCATGATACGGTACTGCTTCCAAGTAGACGTGTTTTCCCTGTTATTTTTTCAGGTTCGTCTGTCCATCCCGCTACAACATGCTTTTGACCGAGCGACCCCCCCCCCCCCGCGTGCTTCAACCCCTCCTGCGTCGTTTTTGTCGCTTGATTGGTGTGTTTGTTTTTTCTTTCGTGCAGTACGTCGTCACCGAGGGCAAGGAGGACGCCTAAGTTGGAACGAAGCGAAGCGAAAGCCAGCTCTACCCGCGACTGCTGCGCTGTGCCGTGTCGTCCAAACCTCAGCTTCTGACTTAACTGTAGTTTTCAGTTTCTAGGCGGCTCGTCCAGTTTCTCGCTGGCTAGTTCAGGTCACGGGTATGGTCGGCAAGGCTTTTTGGCTTGGCATTGGCATTGGCGCACGTGGGTAGTTAGTTGTGTCTAGCGTTTCGTCCTACAGCGGGAGGGGCGCTTGTTTTTCTATTGGAGCCGGGGTCCCGTTCAGTCTGTTGGCGCCGTCGCACCGTTTCAGGTGTGGCGGTGTTTGACCACCAAATACGAAAAAAACAAAAAAACGAAAAAGAGTTGGAACATCAGATGATGGGTTCTTCAACCGCTCTCTCTCACCTGTCCACGTCAATCATGATTCGAGGGCTCGGCATTTTCGGAGGCATGGTTTGATGCCGGTAGATACATGCTGGAGCTCACCACATGCAAAACACAAAACGCCACACGCGTGAAGAACAGAGAGGCCATCTTTCATTCGCACGTGGTCTCTCGAGAGTGCTTGACATGGACTTCGAGAACTTACCGCTCCACTGGCTGGGCTCCGCTCCGCGTGCATGGTAGTTTTTTTCCTAGCTCGCTCTACGGTGACTTGTGCCGTTGCACCCCAGCATTAAACCTATAATAACTCCGGTACCGTTTCATGTGTTTTTACACATTTGGTTGAAAGGCGTGACCAGACGTAAACCCCAAGTTCACATCTATATTTTGTGTTACTTTCTCGACTGTTTTCTCACAAGGAAAACACACAAAAAGTGGAAAACTTCGGAGGGAACAAATTGCAATTTTGTAGCATCATCGGCCACAGGAAACAAGCTGCTCGGGCTGCTGCGTTTCATCAAATGTCGTTCGTAACCAAATTGGACAGAGTTGTAGGACATGCGCGCAGCAACGTACTTCTAGTACTCGTACACATGTACTTCACGGTACTCGTGTATAGTACTCGGACTGTTGAGCGCGCTTACTTTTCATGCAAAGAGACGGCTGATAAAATCGAACTCTTCGTTGTTGTCGTGGCGTACCTGAGTTAACAAAAACTGCTCTCAGCTCGTACGTGCACGGATACAAACACAAGCGATGAACTACGAGTACCTACTACTATACACTGGTATTTATAGTGCAAAAACTTGCGCCAGGTTACGTACTGTAATTCCAAGCACCTTGCCACCAAAAACGTGGGTGTAGCTGTTAAGGGGGGCTAACCAGAAAACGGTACACCATTTTTTACTGCGCCACTTGCCGGCAAATCCGCCGAAAAATGCTTACTTACGTACAAAACGGCACCTTGGTGTTGGAGCGTGACCGTAGTAAGAGCCTTCGATACCCTGAGGAACCAGGAAATAAGTGCCTGGTACCGTTTCAGTCGAAAATCAAGTTTCAAGGGCATCGACGTCCTTTCGCATCCCAAGAAATTCATACTACGGTATACAAGCGGTACGTGGGTATTCTGTCGTCGTAGACTTGCCCCTTGTAGAATTGAACCCACGTTTAGGGGACAACATACTTGGATTAAGTGTGGAATAGGCTTTGCAACAGCACAAAACAGTCGTACTCGTCGTGCGTATGCTATGTACCAGGTACGATACATACATAAAACACCGCGCACTACGATATTGTATGAGCTGTATGAGCTGTATCTCATTCATTCCAGGTCCACAACAGCAGGCAATGCCAACATATACGTTCGACATTACCAGCGAGATGTGATAGCTGTGATTTCCTTCGGCCTGTTATGGGTATTTCATAGTCCAAAGCGAGTACGTATTGGGGATTTTTGGACTTCTGCCCAGTCAGCATGTCGTGTGCACTAGCACGACGAGCAGTGCTGCCTGTTGTGCCGCTGTATATTATAGCCCTGCAGGATTCGCGTCGTTTTTTCGCGAGACGTCGAGATCGGGTGTGTGTTGTTGGCATTCATATCGTGACCATGAGAGAGTGTGATGAAAATGCCATGAAAGCAGCTGCGATAGGCTCTCATAACACTACTACTATTGCTGTGTAGTGCCATAGGGCAGGTCGCTGTGCCAAGCCAGAATACAAGCGCCGGATCGCTGGCCTCGCCCTTCTAAACGCGCTCGTTGCACTCGTACGAGCAGATCACATGGCTGCTGCACGTGTACGATGGTACAGAGTACAGAGAGCAGGGTGGACGAAAGGCAAGAGGCACACACACCTTGGCGACCGCCGACTGCCGATACGAGTAGATGGCACTGTGCGGTTGGTTGTTACGATCGATATCGCAAATAATCGGGACCAAATCCTACCTGCTCCAAGTGTCCAAGTGCCCTGCTCTCTCGGGCGGTGGTGGTGACGACGTGACGACTCTCGAAAGATCCGCCAAGCCACAGGCGGGCGCCGCTCTTCGGTTCCAGCAGGCTGATAAGGGCGGGCTGGTCGCAGGCTCCGAAGCTGACAAACGCGCCGCATGCCGCATGTTCACCCCTGAACCAGCGGCAGCGCAGCAGTGTAGCAGCACGATGGACCTTCGCAAGCTTGGCCTCCTACTGTTTGTTATCTCCGGCTTCTTGAGCTCCTCCTCCTCCTCCTCCTTCCTCGGTTACAAGGGGGGGTGTGGTTCACGTTTAGTCTCGCCGACTTTTATAGAGCAACGATTGACGCCTGCCTGTTGACGATGTATAACTAGCTCTGAAATCATTTCACCGTCTTGCATCGTCTGCTGCACTGATGGTGCTGCTTTTAGGTTGTAGGCTTGTTGCGATGTAGGGCTCGAGACACGCAGCAAACAAGCGTGGTCCTCCCTGGGTAGACCGTCGGATGCTGTAGTAGTGTACGGCGGTGTACGGTACCTGGAAGTACAATCGTCCTCGTGGCCTAAACTTATTTCTGTGTTTTTTCGCATTGCATACTCTCTACTGTAATACCTATACGACTGTACCTTGGTACCACTGCTGTACCGGTAGGTCAAGGTTTTGGGAAGGGGTGGGGCAGAGTCGGAGCACTTTCTCTTCAGTCAAGGCGTCTCTCGGCATCTCTGCCATACCGTCGGGGCAGCGAGACGGCAACGTACAATCATATCGAGCGACGGAAATAATGATGTTTTAGGTTGCGTATGTATGTGTGCATGTACGTTTTGATGTGTCGAGCGGACGGATTATGAGGTTGTGCGGGGGGGGTTGCGCATGTTTCGGTAAGTATCGAGCCACGGACGGATGCATGCATGGCGAGGTTTGGGGATACAGGTTACTGTGTAGTACGAGAAGTGCAGTTGCGCGTGTTTGGCGCGCTGTGGGCCATTTTGTTTTGAATTCCCTCTACTATTACGTGGCGCGTCCCCTGTCGATGGTACGATTACTGCTTGTTGTGGGACGAGAGCTCTACGTACAGTAGTGAGGAAAGATGAAAAACATGTATTTTCTCCACTTACTTACTACTGCGGTTGGTGGGCCAGAGTTTGTCGCCAACGCTTTATTTTCTCTTGCGTACGTATCATATGAATATTGACAGGTAAAGAGCACTGTACGTACGAGTATATGATACGAGTGCGTATACTCGTAGGATCTTCTTGTGCTTCTGCGGAAAGATCTCACAAATTCAAAATATCTTTCACGTTGTTCGTATACCGGCCTTCTCCACCAAGATCGCCACGGCCAGCCTTCCTGTGGCACACGTGCATCATCTCCTACCGGTGTATGATAGACAAGGACATGCATCTCCTATATATATATACGATAGATCAGGACATGCATTCTCCTGTATGATAGATCAGGGCATGCATCTCCTATCTATATGATAGAACAGGACATACATGCATCTCTCTCCTATTTGATAGATGTGAGGACCATCCACCCCACTTTATAATGCAATGAATATTAAGACGGCTAACGACCGAGGGTGTAACGACAGATGCCAAACGTACTGTGCTGTAGTGAACGACGTTATTGCCATTGAGGAGCCGAAAACGGACAAGGGCAGTAACGGAATCCGATCAAGATCACGACCGCTTTGCTCTTCATCCACACACGCCCCACACCCTCCTCGCACATTGCACACTCTCAAACAACACCTCTCGGCAAGATCACAGCAGCAGCACCGCACAGTATCATCAACAGCGTCAGATCCACGAGAAAAGGTGCACCACCTCCGCTCCTCATATAGACGAAAGCGGGCCGAAAGCATCTCCACCTTTATCCGAGAACATCATGTCGCGACCGCCGAACCACGTCCCTTGGGCGACAACTGTTGACGTGGACGAGCTGACCGTCTACGGCGATATGATGCACCCGTTTCCGCCCCCGGACGATGCAAGGTTCCGACAACCCCCCGTGGTCGAGTGGGTCCCTGACCCGGCGTACGTCGCGAACGGCGCTTCCAATCCCGTTACCCCTGCCGCTTTAGGCTCCACTCCGAAGTCTCCCCCCGGACCTCCGCCGGACATAACCCCCCCCGAGTTCGAGTATGACTTCGACACGACAGATATGCACTCTCCGAAGCATGCTCCGCATGAAGAAAACCCCGACGGAGGAGGGGGGCTTATCGCCGACATGGAGGTGCCCCCCCGCAGCTCCTCCTCCATGGAAGCGGCCGCGGCCAATGATAACAAGAACACCGACGACAACAACAACAAGCCGAGTGTGCCTTCTCCTACCACCGGAGGGGTCGCCGTCAGCCTGTTGGCCACCGAGTTCGTCATGTGCGACGGTCTCGAAGAAGGGGAGATCCCTCAAAAGCTGGTGAGATTTTTTGTACAAAGATATCATGAAAAAAATGTTGAGTTCCGTTTTTCTCCAAGGATGGAGAAAAGATTTTCTATCTCGCAGGAGGTGTGGAGCATTTCTTTCAATAAAAAAAGGTTGAAAGGGTGCCGTGCACGCTTCGTGCGTATATACTGCTGTGCTTCTCTCGTTCTCCCTGGTGTACGACTCGGGTTGGGATGCCATACGTACGGTCTCAACGGGCAAGTAGGCCGGAGCTGTCGTCTTGCCTTTGCGTTGTTGTGGCGAAGCTTCAGTGTGTGTGGTCGTCGTGTCGGGCGGAAGCTTGGACTTTGTGATGACACTTCGAGCTGATTTTATTTGTCCGTTTTTTTTTTTTGATCTACCGCACGAGCATATACAGTACATGATATTATACCTAATAATAAGAAGCAGGAAATCTGGTCCATGCTGGATTTCTTATTTGAGAGAGGGTGTTTTCTATACTAATTTCAAGATAACGACTTCCGAATTTCTTATTTCCCTCCAAATATTAGCCTGTCTTTCTTGTTAGCCTGTTTATTGTTTTAGGTGTCCTACTGTATATCATCTGCATCTTTGAGCCAACGGCCAGCAGAGCAAAATAAAAGATTTCGTGACTACGAGGATATATGTACGAAGTACGAGTACAAGCAGTACGATGAACGTACGTAGGTATCACCAGGTAACATGTCACACGCAATACTTTGCTCAAGCACGTATCTTCTTATTCCCGTCCATCAGATATTACCAAAACACAAAGCAAACTGCCCAGCACCTCGTACTTCCTGAGACAACCACAAGATTGAATGTTTACGCTTGCCCGTGCACCGATGATGTTGACAAACAAATGATGCCTGTCGATATCCAAAGATGCACATTATCTGATTTTTCCATGACAGTACGTACGTATTGTACTGTAGTGCCACATGCTATTATGGTATATACTGCCATAGGCCTTCCATGACAGTGCCCATGGGTACTGCCATGGGCACTCATGGCAGTGCCGTGGTGCTGCCACAGGCCCTCATGACAGTGCCCATGGGCCCATGGGTATAATGCCATGGCACCATGTGGGCCTTCATGGCGCTGCCGTGGGCTTTCATGTCACACGGCCATGGTGCTGCTATGACGCTTGCTATATATCATTGCTATGAAAGCCCATGGCGGCTGCCATGGTAAGCCACATGGACGCGCTGGCGTGGATGGGTTTTGTGTCGCACTGCCATCAAGACTGCCGTGTGTGGCTGGACTGCCGTCATTTGCACTTTTTTCTCCAACTGCCATCCATCATCATGGCCCTTCACGCCACCGTCTACTACTTACTGTAATAACGTGATACAGCACAGGACATATAAATGAATAAGAAACAGAAAATCTGATCCAGGCTGGATTTCTTATTTGAGATAGGGTGCTTTCTACACTAATTTCAAGATAACGACTCCATAATTTCTTATTTTCCTCTAAACCTCAGCCTGGCTTTCTTAGTAGCCTGTTTCTCATTAGGTATCTCGTACTGTGCTCCCTACCAACACTGCCATCGGAGCTTTCATGGCGCTCTACCCATGGCGATGCCGTGAGCTTGCCACGGAATTGTCATGGTAGTTTGTCATGGGGCTTTCATGATCTTCCAATGCTCGCCGTGGTACTGCCATGTGGGCTTTCATGACACTGTCATGCATGTGGTGGGTCGTCATACCGCAGCCCGCCATGGCAATATCGTGAAAGTGTCGTTGCAGTGCCATGAAAACCAATCAATCGAAAGCCCTTGGCAAAGCCATGGCCGCCCCATTGAATCCCGTGACAGCCATGACATGACCATGGAATTGTTCCGTGGGCAGTGCCATCGAAGATTCCCTGTGGCATGACGCATGATATTTGCCTTCTAGGGGTGGCGCCTAAAGTTTGTGAAGCTCCTCAATCAAAGAGCTCGTACGAACAAGTACAATTGTGGTCCCTCTATAGTTCCGGTTGGGTACAGTAGTGCCGGCTGCCCGCTTTTAGAGTGCCTGTGAAATCACTTGGAACAAATAGGATTACAACCAGTGTGGCAGTGTGCTGAGTAATAGTGCCGGTTGCCGCTACGTACGTATAGTGCAGGTATTGTTGGCTGGCGCATACCGGCACTATAAAGGGACTCCTGCTACTGTAGTACAGTGTGAAGGTGTTACCTACTGAGAGCTATAGGGGTAAAATATCGATCGATTACCCATAGCCCAGGGTAACCCTTGTAGCACCCTCCCCCTCTCTGAACTGCGGGATCTTTGGGACGACGGTACCGTATACGGCCGTTGACCTGCACCGCTTCGTTTCGATACCTGAGGAACCAGGGTGACATGTTTCCAGCCTAGGGTAATCCTTCTAACAACGGTATATCTCACCCAACAGCCGACCTCGAGAAACGTTGTAAGCTGCAGTACTGTACCGAGCCCGACGCGCAATCGCATGGGTACTACAGTATATATACTGCTCAAGCAGCAATTGTACCAAAGGTACCTGGTAGAAAATACATCGCGAAAAAAAATATTGTAAAATTCGCATCGAAATCCGAAGATACTGGATCCAAAGACATGGATCCAAAAGATTCGTATTCGTACTGGACCCAAAGATATTGGATCCAAATATATTGGGTAGATCTTAAGCTATTAATAGTCGAGAAGCGCAGTCCAGTGATACATGTAACCCGCACCGTAATAACCCGGCTCGCAGGCCCCATGGCGCTGAATTTTTTCGAAGGCAGGGCCGTAGGGATGCATTCCCACAAAATAGTGCCATACAGTACGCGACAGATGTCAAGAATCTCTTATTTTTGGCCAGACTGGAATTCTTATGTAAGACCCATGGGTGTGTTCCACACTATCTTCAGTACAAAGAGGTCGCATGCTTATTTTCCCCCCAAAATCTCAGACTCAAATTCTCAATTGGACACTGCTATTATTGTTATGGGACATGCTCGTGGCTCATGTCACTGCCGTGGCAGTCAGCCGCTTGAAAGCTTACTTACGTAGTATATCATACCTGGTAGATGACAGTGCCATGAACGTCTGTGGAATTTGGTGAGCGCCCATGAAAGCCCACCATGAAACATCATAGATGGGCTCCCGCGGCAGCAGCAGCAGTGACATGACACTATAAATACTGTATGTACTGCTGCTGTATCACTGCCATGGGCGCCCGTGGCAGTACCATGACAGTACTGCAGTAATAGTGCTATGAAATGCCATGAAAGTCCAGTCCATGACATTGCCATGAGAAACGTCATCCATTTGGGCACTGTCACATGAAACGTCGTTCATGTGGGCACTGCCACATGAAAATCACAACGAAAATACTACTGCAGTAGTTGTAATGCCTGGCACTTGTTGTCTTCACATTAAAAACCGTGCCGGTCTCTCTATCCAGTACCTCCATCTGTCCGTACTAATCCAACACTTGACACGGTCGATTCCCGTGGTCACAGGCTAACTTGCACTACTGCAAAAAAAAGTACAGCAAAAAAGATACTCCATGACGCTTTGCGGACCCTTCGGGTTCCACTTTTATTTCAGTACGTATACCTTTTTTGGGTAAGTTAGCCTGTCAAGTGTTGGATTAGTACGGATAGATGGAGGTACTGGATAGAGAGACCGGCACGGTTTTTAATGTGAAGACAACAACAACAACATGACACTGGTTTTGAACCGCTGCTATAATAATTCGTATGGGCTTTCATGGCACTGCCATAAATAGATCGGTTTGCCTTGGGGCTGATGTGGACTTGCCACAGGCTTTCTTTCATGATCGCCCAATATTGCTTGCCAGGCGCTCCCAGGAATTTCAGAACACTGCGATGGGTTTTCATGGCACTGCAACATGGATGGTCTTGCCATGGCCCCATGGGTGCAGTATAGTCCTATACATGGCGGTCTCAATGTATGTACCGTATCATTACTACCCCATTCAAAAATCCCATCCACGGTAGCCATGGCATTGCCATGGGGCTGTCCCAAAGCAGTGCAATCGGAGGCCTCAAGGCAGGACGCGCCCTACTTTGGTAGCTCTACTGTACATACACTACCGGCCCTCTCATAGGAAAGTGCCCCACAAGAAACTCAGCCTAAACATTACGGGGGAAATAAGAAAGTCGACAGCTATTATACTGAAGTTAGTGTGGGACACACCCCTTTCTCAAATAAGAAAGTCAGCCTAAGCCCGATTTCTGGTTTCTTATGAGCGGGCCGGTACTGTACTCTACTCTCGTACCTCACCCAACCAACGACTTTGAGTAAAAAATGTACCAGGTAAGCTATCGATACTACTGTAAAAAATGCCCGGTACAGCAGTGCAGGAAACCTACAGTATCATACGTACGTACGAGTATCCAAAATAAGAAAAACGAGCAATTAAAAAAAGCAGGCTGAGATTTGCAGGACAATAAGAAATTCGGGAGTCGTTATCCTGAAGTTAGTGTAGAACCCACCCATTCTCAAATAAGAAATCCAGCCTGGACCAGCTCGCTCGCTCTCTCTCCTGGTTCTTATTTTAGGTGTCCTGTACTGTACACAATCTCGTGGGCTATCATACATACATAATTTATACTATTAATACCAGGTACAGCTTGGGCACAGCAGTACAACTTCTGTGTGCGTGGGTGTCTGAGAAAAACACACAAAAAAAAGTGTAAAATACCTCCGGTAGGTATCGGGTCCAGAGATATCTGATCCAAAAATTACCAGTATGATCTAAAGATATTGGATTCAAAGATACTGGATCCAAAAACATCCTTGGCCCTGGAATGTTTGTCCGAAAGTCGGCTGGTCGATGAGGTACATACCGCTCCGACCCGGAATACAATAACTGTTTGTATATTAATATTGAATCCAAATGGTGCTTATATTTCGGGTCATAGTGGTACGAGTGCAGCAGTAGAGGGTTCTCAAGAGAGGGCCCTCATCATGAAGGTTTGCATGGGTGCTACAACAGTACCCCTATAGGTACTTCAATGCCGTATGTAGCACCCGTCTTCGATCAACGGTGAACGTACTACTACTACTACTACTGTTGCTGCTGTTGTTGTAGTTGATTTTGTTGCAAGCTCGATGCTTCGAAGGACTACGTACTGATGCAGTACCACCGTAGTTCGATCAATCTTGGTTTTTTAGAGAGGGACATGACAAACAAACGGGTCAGACGTATACATGTACAACACGATAGATCACACCCATCTACCGGTCCCTGTGATAAGATCTAACAACTATAAGTAAGGTGAACCTTGTCCGGTGTTTCGGGACACGTTCTCTCCTCGAAGTCGACGTGCCTGGGCATCACCATGGCACCATGGCACCGACCGGGTGCTAGACATTCGCGCATAACGCTTTGTGCCTGGTGCAGCATGCTGGTGCTGACTTCTGACGCCAAGACAATTCAACTTCGAGGAAGTGCGACGTACCCTCCTTTTGGACAAGGTGCTGATGAGACCTGATATATTGAATATTGCACACCCCTCTGTCCCGGAATACATGGATAGATTGGACTACTTTAGTTTCTATTTGTTTGCCACCCCATTTATTATCTTCGCCCTTCCTTTCTCTCTCCTTCCTATGATAGCCGTAACTCAGATCCGGGGTCACAAAGTAGACGCTTCTCTCTCCTCCCCGGCACAGTTCGTGTCTTGCTTGTTTTCTTATCGCGATCAGACGTCAGCCCTTTTTTTCCCGTCGTCGACTCGCATCGAATTGCGCCTACCCATGCTACTAGGCGCTCTCAGCAGTTGATTCCCTTTTATCATTTATATTTGCTAAAGTCCGACCCACGTGAGGTTGGAACCCCAGAAACAACTGGAAACAACTCTTATTAATAGTAGCTTTCGAGCGTACCACTACGTAGACCATCGGGGCGACCCACGTGAGGTTCGAACCCCAGAAACAACTCTTATTTTTTTTTTTTAGTAGCATTCGAGGGTACCACTACGTAGACCATCGGGGCGACCCACGTGAGGTTCGAACCCCAGAAACAACTCTTATTTTTTTTTTTTAGTAGCATTCGAGGGTACCACTACGTAGACCATCGGGGCGACCGACTTTCTACTGCAAGTGTTACGAGTAATATATAAAAAATACCAGGTAGTCCTTACATACATGTCGGGACAGATTGGTACTGTACGTATACGTACGTACATAATACTATTATCAATAGTAGTCAAGGTTAATGCTGCATTTTTTCAAACCTTGTTTGAACCATTTTTACTTTTCTATAAACGAAAATCATCATGGTTGATATTTTTCAAACTTTTTGTATTTCGAAAATGGTTGAAAACATGGCAAATGGCCCATTTTTTCCAACTATTTTGTAAACCATGTTATTTTTTTTCAAAATATGAATATGGTTGAATTTCTAAACCATGTTTTTTTTCTTCAAAATATGAATATGGTTGAATTTCTAAACCATGTTTTTTTTTCAAAATATGATACGGGTGAATTTCTAAACCATGATTTCTTTTCGAAATATGAATATGGTTGATTTTTTCCAACCATTTTTGATAGTTCGAAAATGGTTGAAAACATGGTTAAAAATTATAAACCATGTTTTTTTTTTCAAGATATGAATGTGGTTGGTTTTTTCCAAATATTTTGAGAATTCGAAAATGGTAGCATAAGCATGGTTAAAAAATGGTTGAAATATAGTTGCACTGTAGTACCACCTCACACACGGCCTGCAAGAGTTGTTTTTTCTTCTCACCTCCTCCTTCAACTCCTCCTCCTTCTCCTCCTCCTCCTTTTTCTCCCAGCATTCGTCGTCCGTGGCATTACAGGTACCGACTGCACCGGGACAAGAGCACCGTCAACTCGGCGGTCAAGAATCATGGGGACCGGGAGCGAGGTCGTCACCGCCCGCTGTTCTGGCTGCCGCGGCTGCAGCGACTGCGCTTCCCACCGCGGAGTCCCTCGAATTCCGTGTTCCGTCGACGGGGGCAGGCCAGGCTCCGGCCCCAACTCAGAGGTTTCTCGATATCAGTGTTCCGTCGGCGGGGGTAGGCCAGGCTCCGGCCCCAACCCATAGGTTTCCCGATATCAGTGTTCCTTCTGCGGGGGCAGGCCAGGCTCCGGCCCCAACCCAGCAATCGTTGGCGGGGGCGTTACAGGTACCGACTGCACCGGGACAAGAGCACCGTCAACTTGGCGGTCAAGAATCATGGGGACCGGGAGCGAGGTCATCGCCGCCCGCTGTTCTGGATGCCGCGGCTGCAGCGACTGCGCCTCCCGCCGCGGGGTCGCCCCATGTCGGTGTTCCGTCGGCGGGGGCAGGCCAGGCTCCGGCCCCAGCCCAGCAATCGCCGGCGGGGGCAGTACAGGCGCCGGCTGCACTAGAACAACTTCAAGGTCAATCGGACGGACAAAAATCGAAGGAATCGGGAGCGAGGGGTGTACCGCCCGCCGCGCTGGCTGCCGCGGCTGCCGCGGCTGCGGCCTTCGCCGTGGCTTCCACCGCTACCACCGCCATCTCCGCCGCCGCCGCCGCCACCACCACCACCACCAATGCCACGGCCACCAATGTCACGGCTACCGCCACCGCTGCCGTTACCACCGCCACCTCCACCCCTACCATGCCGCAACTCGACGCTGGGCCAGCGAGAGCGGTCCCGACACCACCATCCGCGAAGAAGGGGGTCGGAAGGCCCGCGGGGAAGCGTACCAACACCGCTTCCAAGAAGCCCAGCCCAGTTTCGCTCAAGGGGAAACAGAGGCCCGACGTGCCCACCGGGGATTGGCCGCGCGAAAAAAAAACGAAAAAGGCGGCCCCGCGACAGCAGTCCATGACGACCATCGCCAAGCACAGGGCGGCGACGGTGAGGGCCTCGGCGGCGTCAGCTCGTTGCGGCTCTGGTTCCGGTTCTACATCCTCTGCTGCTGCTGCTGCAGCTGCGGGTGCGAGTGCAGGTGCAGGTGCAGAGGCGGGGGTATCGGCCGGGGTGCCAACTCACGCGGGAGCAAGGGGGGCGGGTTCTGCTGGGCGCGGTGCCAAGGGTGCCACCTGGACGACGGGGGGGGACGGCACGCATCTGCCCCCGTACGACATGTACCAGTACGGCGACTGTTCGCAGCAAGCCTCCTGCAAGAGAAAAGCCGTCCTCAACCTCGCCAGGGCCGACCTCGACCGGGTCAACATCGAGCGCGACTTTCTGGAGAAGCAAAACTACTTCGAGTTCTGCAAAGGTGACCACCTTCTGGCCCACGAGCGCTGGTCGCAGGCCCACTTGTCGTTCGAGGCTACGTCCACGGTCGCGAACGTGCACTTTTTCGCGGAGGTTCGCGCCGGCGAGGAGCTCGCGAAGGCGCGTCGCGACCGGGGGGCGGCCCAGGAGGGGGTCAAGAAAGCGGAGCTGAACTCTAAGATCGCCCAGGATCGAGTGAAGGCTGTCGCGCGAGACTTCGAGCTGAAGGCGGCTGCCAGGTGGATGGCGGCGGCTGCCCTACAAGCTTTCGAAGACGGAATTCCTCTTAGATCTGCTGCTCCTACTTCTACCACGAAGGACGCTAGGACGGGAGCCTCGTCTAGTGAGAGCCGAAAGCGCCGCCACCTGGACCCGGACCACGCCGCCGCC
Organism: Saccharina japonica; assembly: GCA_008828725.1. Taxonomy (NCBI): domain Eukaryota; class Phaeophyceae; order Laminariales; family Laminariaceae; genus Saccharina; species Saccharina japonica. The sequence continues at coordinate 32,084 of MEHQ01002899.1, forward strand.
GCCGCCGCCGCCGGTGGTGGCGACGCATCCACGCTGGCGACAGCGAGCGAAGAACCATCGGCGGATGTCCGGCCAACCGAGGAAGGACGCCCCCACCACCGACCGACCCGCGTCATCCTGACCGAGAGCGAGACCCACGAGGCGGTCTCCAGGGGCAATGCCGCGGAGCGCGAGCTCCGAGCCCGCGTCGCGTCGCAAGCCGCGGAGGCGTCTGCGAGGGCCTCTGCGGCCTCTGCGAAGGCCGCGGCAAAGATTGAGGCGGAGCGCGCCCCGCTCGCCCGCGCGCTGGAAGTGGCGGCGGCCGAGCTGGCGCTCGTCGAGGGCCAGATCAAGGAGGCGGCGATCGCGGCCGGGCGAGCGGTGGGCGAAATCGACAAGGCGAAGCGCGCCTACGGGCTCAGCGAGGCCTGCCAGAACGAGGCGCAGACCGCGCGCGTTCACCGCGACGCCGTGGACAAGGCCCGGCCGTACGTCGGCTGGGTCAACACCGAGGTGGCCGCGGAAAAGGCATTCTATGAGCAGTCCGGAGAGCTTCTCCGCAAGGCCTCGAACGCGTGGGAGGCGAGGGAGAGGGCCAGGGAAGCGCTCCAGGTGGCGGCAGAGAGGATGTCCCACGCCGCGCGCATCTTGTCGGCGCTCCCCGGCGGGGACTGGGTAGACATATCTCGCCATAGTCTTTTTAAGACTTTGGTAGAGGACGCTCACCAGCGCCGGTTGGACGCAGCCATGTATGCGCATGATGCCACCGTAGCCGCCACCGCTGCAGCCGCAAGTGGTATCGGTGCCGGTCCCGGTGCCGGTGCGGGTGTCGGAGGGGGTGGTGGTGGTGATGGTGGTGGTGCAGGCGGTGGTGGTGGTGGTGGTGATGGTGATGGTGGCGGTGGTGGTGGCGGTGGTGGTGGTGGTGGCGATGATGCCCTCGGCGCCCGTTCTTGCCGCGCCCGGAGCCGCCCTTCTTCGAGTACATCTGCTGGAGCTCGCGGGGGGAAGCCATCGTGGAGGGGAGGGTGTCTCCCTCGGCGCTGCCCACAGCTGCGGCATCGGCAGAGGAGGCACCACCACCACCACCGCTGTCGGCGCCGAGTGACATCTGAAGTTCCGAGCCGGAAATCGGAGTGTGGTGTCGCGGTTGCAGAAGCGTCGATGATAACGGTGGGCTCGGCGCGACGCTACAGCTCTCGCACTGCGCGGTTGGGGACGCAGACGAAGACCGCGACTCTGGGGTGGGCGAGGTCGCCTGGCTGCTGCTAACGCCGCCACTGCCGCTGCCCCCGCCGCTGCTGCTGCTGCTCCCGGAGCCCGATCGATTCGGTCTCGCTTGACTTGTCGCGGTCGATGTCGACACCGACGACGGCGCCACAGTAGTCAGCCCCACCTGCGCGGCAGCAAACTGCTGCTGCAGGAGCAGCTGCTGCTGAGGCCACGACGGCGGCGCCCCCCCACCGCCGCCCATAACCACCGCCCCCGCTCCCCCCCCTCCGCCCCCGCCTCCTGCGGTGAACCGCTGCTGCTGGTGCACCCACTGCTGCTGGAGAGGGTGCGCCAGCTGCAACTGTGGAAACCCCGCTACCTGCGGCGCGGGCGACTGATGGAACCCGTGAGGCGCCGTAGTACCGTACTCCAAGTATCCCCCCGCCCCGCCTCCCCTCCGCTGCTCGCCGGCTGGGTGTGTTTGGTACGGCCAGTATGGGTTGTGCATCTGTCCTGATGTTGTCTGAAGGTACGCCTGCGCGTGAATCCCTCCAGGCGCTGCACCTGCTGCTGCCGCTGCCGCCGCAGCAGCAGCGCTCCCCTCTCCCCTACTCTGCTGATCGCCGCTGGGGACCACCACCATCGACGACTGCCGGGATGCCACCATGCCGAGTGTAGAGGATACCGAGCACCCGCTCCCGGCTCTGATGTCGGTGGCTGCCGTCGCCGTGACTGACGATGCCGCGGACGCCACGATCGCACCAAGGCCGCTCGCTGCCGCTGCCGCCGCCGCCGTATTCGACTGAAACGAAGGAGGCGCCGCCCCGCCCCCGCTCCCGCCCGACACAGCCGAAAAGTGCTGCTGCTGATGCTGCTGCTGCTGTGCCGCCACCACCGCCTGGCTCTGCAGCTGCTGCTGCTGAGACCTCGAGTAGGCCGCCGCCTGCTGCAGCTGGTGCGACTGCAGCACCGCCGCCGTCAGCTGGTGCTGTCGGTGGTGAGACGACGACCCAGTCGGGGACCGAATCGCGGGAGGAGAAGAATGCCCTCCAGAAACGGCCACCGCCGTAGGCATCCCGAAAGCGTGGAGACCCGCACCCGCCCCTCCCCCCCCCTGCGACGCTCTCGCCGAAAGCGCCGGCAACAGCGCCGAAACCACCGGCGCCCTACCGCCGAAGACTCCACTGTGAGAGCTCGGCACGTGGTACCCTGCCGGCACCGCGTACCCTTGTGGTAATGGGTTCCATGCCGCCGCCGCTGCCGCGACGCCAGCGTTGGGAGGGATCGAGCCCGGCCCCGAGGCCGCCCCCCCCTGCTGCGCGAACGGGGCGGAGGTGGGCCCGCCCCGCCTCCCCTCCGCTGCTCGCCGGCTGGGTGTGTTTGGTACGGCCAGTATGGGTTGTGCATCTGTCCTGATGTTGTCTGAAGGTACGCCTGCGCGTGAATCCCTCCAGGCGCTGCACCTGCTGCTGCCGCTGCCGCCGCAGCAGCAGCGCTCCCCTCTCCCCTACTCTGCTGATCGCCGCTGGGGACCACCACCATCGACGACTGCCGGGATGCCACCATGCCGAGTGTAGAGGATACCGAGCACCCGCTCCCGGCTCTGATGTCGGTGGCTGCCGTCGCCGTGACTGACGATGCCGCGGACGCCACGATCGCACCAAGGCCGCTCGCTGCCGCTGCCGCCGCCGCCGTATTCGACTGAAACGAAGGAGGCGCCGCCCCGCCCCCGCTCCCGCCCGACACAGCCGAAAAGTGCTGCTGCTGATGCTGCTGCTGCTGTGCCGCCACCACCGCCTGGCTCTGCAGCTGCTGCTGCTGAGACCTCGAGTAGGCCGCCGCCTGCTGCAGCTGGTGCGACTGCAGCACCGCCGCCGTCAGCTGGTGCTGTCGGTGGTGAGACGACGACCCAGTCGGGGACCGAATCGCGGGAGGAGAAGAATGCCCTCCAGAAACGGCCACCGCCGTAGGCATCCCGAAAGCGTGGAGACCCGCACCCGCCCCTCCCCCCCCCTGCGACGCTCTCGCCGAAAGCGTCGGCAACAGCGCCGAAACCACCGGCGCCCTACCGCCGAAGACTCCACTGTGAGAGCTCGGCACGTGGTACCCTGCCGGCACCGCGTACCCTTGTGGTAATGGGGAAGAGGAGGAAGAGGAGGAGGGGGGAGAGGGAGAGGAGGAGGGGGAGCGGACTGTTCACAAGTCCGGTGGGTGATGCACAAAAAACAATGTAAAAAAGGTGCATTATGATAACACGTGTTTGTGGGAACACGAAAAAGAAATTTGAAAAAGAAAAGAAAAAAAACGAGCTGCTGGACGGACGTGCAGCAAATAATACTTCGTACATCGTACATACGATACATATTATACGTACGAGTGTTCGTTCGTACAAGTGCACATTATTTTTGTTTTTCCTTCTTCAGTGCGCATGTATGTGTGATTTATTCGACCATGATGGTGAATCAGCCGTCGTTTTTTATTTTTCAAATGTACCAAATTGAGAAGAAACTACTGCGTGATACGTGTGTACCAGGTATGTATGCACGTGCTTTTTTTTTTGCGCATACCTCCCTCCCTCCCTCCCTCCCCCTATTCCTCATCCAGAGGAATAATAATAAAATAATGCGCTGAATGATGGACCACGGCAACAAAAGACCGACCATCATCATCATCATCATCGTGTTTTTGTGTTTCGTTTGCAAATCAACCAATCAACCAATCAATCGACCATTAATCAATCAATCAATCAATCAATCAATCAATCAATCAATCAATCCATTCAACGTGTGTGTTTATTTGCAATCACCCAGTCAATCAATCGATCGATAATTAATCAATCGATCATTACTCCATCCATCAATCAATCAAGCAACCAACCGACCGACCAACCGACCAATCAATCAATCAAATAATCAATCAATCAATCAAATAATCTATCAATCAATCAATCAAATAATCAATCAAGTAATCAATCAATCGATCAGCTAACCAATCAATCAACCAATCAATCAATTAATCAATCAACCAATCAATCAATTAATCAATCAATCAACCAATCAATCACTTAATCAATCAACCAACCAATCAATCAATCAATCAATCAATCAACGAACCAAGATCAACACAAAAAAAAACAAGGTCAACCGATCAAAACAAACCAAAGATCAACCAACCAAACCAAACCAAAAAAAGACCAAACAAATCAGTTGATCGGCAACGAAGGGTAGTATAGTAGTATAGTATTATACCTGGTATATAGGTGCCCAAGCCTTCCTTTAATGATCGAACTCGATTCGGGTCTTCCCCAGATCTCTCATTCAGCCGAGAGAGGGTGATTGTTTTTTGGAGGATAGACGTATTTGTTTTGGGTTTTATACTGTTTCCGCCGGTTTCTTTTGGGCAGTGGGATACAATACCTACTACCTTTCACTCCCCCCCCAAATAGCTAGCAGCACACACGTTTACTTCCGGGTGCGCATCGCGAACACAAAGACGGCCGCGGCAATGGCAACAACACTCCACTGTACGTACCACCACAACCAGGAAACCGCACGCGGGAACGCAACACTCCATTCCTCTTTCGGCTCTAATGAAAAGGCACTCGTTCGTCAGTCAGTCTTGTCTTCTCTCCCCGGTGGCGCAAAAGGGCGAAAACAAAAGCAAACAAGCAATCGAACTCCCATCCAACGGACCAACACGTCGACGAAGAATACCGAAACACTCGAGACATCGCTACGACACCGCCTCCTTCCCTCCCCCCTCCGCCCCGCCCTTCCCTCCTTCCTTCCCGTCAGTCAGTCAGTCACCCCCCCCCCCCAAACCCAAACCCACCCGTTCCCCGGAATTCAATAACGCCTATAATCTGTTGCACCGCCAGCTAGCTGTTGTAGTAGACTTAGACTGGACTAGTACACGAGTAGTATAAGACTCCCCCCCCCGCCACCACCACCACCACCACCACTATAAGACCACGACCAAAACCAAGCCAAGGCAAACACGCCTCCCCCCCCGCCCCCCCCGAGGGTTGGCAGGGGCATCAGAGGTCGGCCATGTCATCTTCTGGGCGGTCGTGAGGGTTGACCAGCCCCGGCACGGCCAGCTGCGCCGTTCTGGCCTTCTCCTCATCCTCCCGTTTCTTGGCCAAGTTTTCCTCCAAGAACAGGTCGGCGTTGTCCTCCGTCGAGAATTCCTGCCGCGAAAACAAAATGAATTTGAAAAAAAAAAACAAAAACATATGAGAGCAAGGACATTACATAAATGCGTACGGTATACTCGTACGCGTACGAGTATTTTTTATGCGTGTGATATTGGAGTTTTTAGTTCAGTTTTCAGCTTTCAGTTTTTTCGCGTTTTTTTGTTTCATCATCATCATCTTCATTCACTCATATATATGTACAACCATTTTCCCATTTAACTCCCATGTACATTTATTCTCCTCTCCCACGTATATACACGAGGAATACAGTTTCATTTTCATTTTCACTCCTATTCAATGTTTCCACTCACACTTTTTGTGTTAATTTCCACTTCGATATATCCATCTCATTTTCACTCACACCGTGTCCAAACAATAAAACTACGGCAAAAAAACCACCAACAACAACAACGCCGAAAACACGAAAAACGTAACGCTACCCTTCTATATATAAAACCTTCGGAGCGGAGCGCAACAACCCACCTTGAGAGTGACGAGGAAGTCTCGCAGGTGCAGCTTGAAGGTGTTCAAGTCCATCTCCGCGTTCAACAGCCCCGCCACGAAGCCCGCCACCTGGGCCTTGGTGAGGTTGGGGAAGGACGACAGAAGGAGGTTCCCCACGAAGTCCGCGACGTACTGCCGGTTACTCTGTTTTTACCAGACGGGACAACCGGGGGAAGGAACGAGGGATTGTGCACCGCGCGGGGGTGGGGGGGGTTGACGAAAAATAATATTAGATGTCGATATCGCATGAGACGGGGGGTGTACCTCATATTCATGCATGGCCGTAGTCGCATGACCATAGACCCACGCATCCCTACAATGCCGGGACGGAGCACGCTGGGTTTTCATCAACCAGGCCAACATTGCTTGCACCAAACGCGAAGCGCCGTGAGGTATTGGGCGAGTCGCATGGAGGGTGAGCTGCATCCTGCTAAGAACCACCCTTGAGGCGGACTTGCATTTGGACGACAGCCTCCGATGAATTGATTTAATTTCTGGTGTGGCCGCTTCCAGAGACAGCAATGGGTAATACTATGTACCTGCCTCGTGGGTGCCTGGGGGGGGGGGGGGAGCT
>MEHQ01002899.1:42227-53922 GCA_008828725.1 Saccharina japonica
CCCCCCCCCACTCCTCAAACTTCATCCCCCTCCCCAACCCCCGTCTGCCCGATCTCCGCCCAAACCTCTCCACTAGAAAAGAAGAGGAAATAAAAAAAACAAACCAAACGTAAGAGTTCTCGTTCGCTACAGCAATCTTCGATCGCTCTCTCCCTCTCTCTCTCTCTCGCTTGTTGCCATGTCTCGAACTCATCATGCCGTCACCGATCAGCAACGGAGGTAGGCAAAACTCTCACCCCCCCCCCCCCCCCCCCCCCCCCCCCCCCCCCCCCCCCCCCCCCCCCCCCCCCGGGGCATGTCGGGTTTTCACCGACCAGGCAGACATTGCTAGCTCCAAGCGCGAAGCGCCGTGAGTATGGCGAGTCGCATGAAGGGTGGGCTGCATCCTACTAAGAACCGACTTTGAGGCGGGGGGGGGGGGGGTACCCATGTCATGCATGGCCGTAGTCGTAAGAGGGGGTTAGCCAAGCCCACGAAAAAAACACCGCGCGTTCTTTCTCCGACCTCTTTCTCTGTCTGCCTCTCTTTCTATCTATCTCCCTTCCTCCCCTTCCATCATCCAAAACGGCTGGGGACGGATGTTAGTAGCATCAAACCGCGCGAGGAGTGCAGGAGAGAGGGAGGGGGGGGGGGGGGGGGGGGGGGGGGGGGGCACGGTCAAAAGCTAACATGGACCGGACCTCTCGCCAGCAGCCGCTTCGCCCCCCCTCCCCGCCCCTTCCCCGCCTCCTCCCCCTCCCCTCCGTCGTCTGGACTCGTCTCGTCTCGATCCGAGACAAAATAGCGGCCGAATCAGCCGCCTGCCGCCAGGGACAAAAGCCAGGACCCAACCCAACCAACAAGAAGAGCGCATTTTTATCTCTTTCTTTCTTTCTTCCTTCCACTTTCTCTTTTCTGTCATCACGAGCAGGCAGGCGTAAACGACAAAACTACCGGACCGGAATAACCTTACTCTCCCTGATGTTGGCTTCTAACCCCCCCCCCCGAACAAACGGCGGCAACGGCAGCAATGAAACCGTCTAGAAAAAGGCGAAAAAAACAACAGCAACAACAACAACAACAACAACAACAACAACAACAAAACGTCAAGGAACTTCATTCAACGAATGAATCCGTCGAGAAACGACTCAAACGGAACTATTATCTACGTACACGAAAAACCGCCGAAAATCGCTCAGCGCTGTGATACGTAGCCTCACTATGCAACCGCCGAGTAGTACCTACAGCAGTAACAGCCGACGCGTGGTACGATAGAGGTAAAGGTATACCTTTTTTTGGCTGAAACGCTTTCTGAATGACGGGGTCTCCTTTAACTTATTCAGAACTGAAAAAAAACTTATCCCACACTAATTCCAAGTAGTTTGTCCCCAAAAACGGGGGACCAGTTCTTAAGGGGTTATACTAACCCAAAATTGTCGGACTTTCATTCTTTTGTGTTGATTTTTTTTTTGTCGTTTTATGCTCAACCCTTTTAGAAACTGCAGTCCAACCCTTTTAGAAACTGCAGTCCCGTTTTGGGGACAAATTACTCAGAATTAGAGTGGTTTATCCCCAAACGGGACTGCAGTTCTAAATGGGTTAAGGCCGTGGGATTGTTCATCGAGTATATATATAGTGCGTTTATTTCCCTCCAAAAAACAGTGTGCAGGCTCCTGCAGGTATAGAGCCCCCCTCAAGTGACTCACCACCCTCAGATCGCTGAACGCTGTGATACGTAGCCTCACTATGCAACCGCCGAGTAGTACCTACAACAGTAGTAACAGCCGACGCGTGCTACGATAGAGGTATACCAAGGTATACCTTTTTTGGCTGAAACGTTTTCTGAATGAGCTATCAAAGGCTCCTTAACCCCTTAAGAACTGGTACCACGATTTTGGGGACAAACTACTTGGAATTAGTGTGGGACAAGTTTTTGAGTTCTGAATGGGTTGTAACCCTTACAGGACTGGAGTCCCGTTTTAAGGACAAATCACTTAGAATTTGGGTGGTTTGTCCCCAAATTCGTCGTCATTTCACGCTTCTTGTGTTGAATTTTTTGTCGTTTTATGCTTTAAGGCCGTGGGATTGATTGCTCATCGGGTATATATAAAATGCGTTTTTTCCCCCTCCAAAATCAGTTTTTGACTTGCTATTAGTATAGAGCTCCTTAAGTGGACACCCTCAGAAGGCAAAAACACGGTGCACCTGCATGCAGGCTATCGTAGCATCTGACTGCCCTGAAAACGTTATCTAGATCGTGCTTATCATACCAGGCATCATGCAGATAAGGGATACACTTGCCCCCGAGAGATCTACGTAATACAGTACAGACCCGCTCATAAGAAACCAGAAATCGGGCTTAGGCTGACTTTCTTATTTGAGGAAGGGGTGTGTCCCACACTAACTTCAGTATAATAGTTGTCCACTTTCTTATTTCCCCCGTAATGTTTAGGCTGAGTTTCTTGTGGGGCACTTTCTTATGAGAGGGCCGGTAGTGTATACGTACTAATCACCGCTTTGTTGTCCGGAAATATAAGGACCGTTTGCGTATTAATAATCAATGTAAACGGTTCCCTGTATTTCGGGACAGAGCGGTAACATGCGAAAAAAATAATACCAATAACGGATAGGGACCTGGTATCCACACAAACGGTTCTCATATTTGTGGACAAAGTGGTATCTACAGTAAGATACGTGCGCCGTGTGTCGTGCAATGTTATGTTTGGTTTGATAACCATGTATAACCCGGACCCCGGACTCACCGATATTGCGCTCTGTGTGCTTGAAGGCCCACACCACGCTGTCGACGACAAGCTTCTGGTGTTCTGGAGGGATCTCGAAGAGGGTGCCGAAGCAGTAGGTGTTCACGGCCTTCAACAACCGGAAAAACTTCAACCGGTGCTCCGGGAAGTCCTGCGGAGGGGGGGGGGGCAAAAAAAAAAAAAGAGCAAAAAAAAAAGAGCAAACATAAATATTGAGACTAACGTAGTCTACGTAGACTAATGGAGCAGCAACAAAAATCAAGACGAAAGAAAAAAAGAAAAGAAGAGCATGCAGAAATATTGAGACTAACGCAGTCTACGTAGACTCATGGAGCAGCAACAAAAATCAAGACGAAAGAAAAAAAGAAAAAGAAGAGCATGCAGAAATATTGAGACTAACGTAGTCTACGTAGACTAATGGAGCAACAACAAAAAACAAGACGAAAGAAAAAAAGAAAAAAAAAAGAGCACGCAGAAATATTGAGACTAACGTAGTCTACGTAGAGACTAATGGAGCAACAACAAAAAACAAGACGAAAGAAAAAAGAAAAAGAAGAGCATGCAGAAATATTGAGACTAACGTAGTCTACGTAGACTAATGGAGCAACAACAAAAAACAAGACGGAAGAAAAATGAAAAAGAAGAGCATGCAGAAATATTGAGACTAACGTAGTCTACGTAGACGAATGGAGCAACAACAAAAACCGAGACGAAAAAAAAAAAAAAAACGAAAACGAAAAACCCCCCGAAAATTCTCGATCGTATATACAGCTGAGTGTATACTTTTAGTTTGTACCTGGTTTATTCATACCTGGTAATTCGAAGTATGCAAGTAGCAGAGACAGACTAAAGCAAAAACATTTATGCAGAAAAAAAATAAGAATACGAATCATGCCACACCAAACGAAACCAACGAGCCAAAACCGAACAAGAAAACAACGCGCGTCTCAGAGGCGAGGAGCGACCACAAAATACTATGTACACCCTACACACTACTGTCCACGTATCACACCAATCTCTACATACTGTCCACGCATCGTCCACATACTGTCCACATACCGTCTACACACTGCTGTCCACATGATGTCTGTCCACACAGTGCCCACCACATACAGTCCACATACTGCTGTCTACACAGTGCCCACCAACTGTCCACACAATATCCACATACTGCCTACAAAATATTCACATAATGTCCACACAATGCTTCACATACTGTCCACACGGTATTCACATACTGCCCACATACTGTTTGCGTGCTCGTACTACTACCGTATTATGAGTAAGTACCTCGAAGTTGCGCGTGATCATAAACACCGTGCACCCCCACACACCGCCTCCCACGATACTCGGCACGTACCGTACACATATGGTCCACACACTCTCCCTACTGCCCACCTACTGTTCACCCACTGTCCACATACTATCCATATACTGACTGCATATACCATACATCCAATACCTCAAATTTGCGCGTCATCATAAGCAGCGTGCACTCGAACACCGCCTCCATGATCCTCGGCACGTACCGTACACATATGGTCCACACACTCTCTCTACAGTCCACATACTGTCCACCTTCTGTCCACATACTGTCCACCTAATGTCCACCTACTGTCCACCTACTGTCTGCATATGCTAGATGTATCCAATACCTCGAAGTTGCGCGTGATCATAAGCAGCGTGCACTCGAACACCGCCTCCATGATCCTCGGCACGTACTGCGCCACGGATTCGCCAAGCTTCTCGATAGCCTGGGCAAACAGGGCCAGCACCTCCGGATCTCTCGCCCCAGCAATATTCCGCTGATAGCGAGTGGAAGCCGAGTAGGGTTGGGTTGGGTTGGGTTGGGTTGGGTTGGGTTGGGTTGGGTTGGGTTGGGTTGGGCTGGGTTGGGTTGGGTTGGGCTGGGATAGATTGGGTTGAGTTGGGTTGAGTTGGGTTGGGCTGCGCTGCGTTGGGGGTCCCTTCTTTCGTTCCTTTTATGTACGAATGCCTTTCGAGACGAATGTACCTACAGTAGTACGTGTTACCTTGTGTTTTTGTTTGTTTGCTAAATGTACTATTAATATAATAGTATACGTAAACTATTGCACAAAGCACCTGACGTACTTAGAAGTATGTATAAACGCCCATGTTCTGTTTTTCTGTTCTTCGTTTTTTTCGTCAAGACTTACGTCGTTGATAGAATAACAGTTGCAGTAAGACATGCATTCGTCCGCCAATAGTGTGTGTGCTATCTTACCACGCGGTATAGAGGGATACCATGGTAGGTAGCACCTAATTTTCTGAGGGTCGGCCTCGCTGAAAACTGCTTTATACTTTCTAGAAGGCGTAACTCGATCAACAAATAACCCCACAGTTCCTCAGTTGAGGACTATGCTAATAGTCAATTTTAGTCAGTGATAGTCGGTAATAGTCAGTAATAGTCATCAATAGTCAGTAATAGCCAGTATTAGTCGGTAACAGTAATAGTCATCAATAGTCAGTAATAGCCAGTATTAGTCGGTAATAGTCAGTACTATTAATAGTCGGTAATAGTCAGTAAAAGTCATCAATAGTCAGTAATAGTCAGTAATAGCCAGTATTAGTCAGCAATAGTCAGAAATAGACAGTATTAGTCGGTAATAGTACTATTAATAGTCGGTAATAGCCATCAATTGTCAGTGATAGTAATATTTCGGCCAAAAACGTGTTATGTACATATACCCCCATCGCACCACGCCTCAAGGTGCGCACGCACTCATAGGTGGCACTCACGTGGTAGTCGCCGAGGATTGGGTCCAGCATCGGCGGTAGAAACCCCTGCGCCACCTGGAGGGGAGGCGCCTCCGGCGGCCCCGCCCTCTCGATGAAAGTGGTCAGCAGCCGGAGGACCTCCTTCTTCGCCCCTCGCATCGCCCGGATGTGCGACAATCGCGTCGCCAACTCCCCCTGGGACAAAAAAAACACGGTTACGGATACGGTTACGGTTGGGGTTACGGTTTACGTAACGGTGGGTGGGAGATACGGTTGGGGCTACGGCTACAATTACAGTTACGGTTGGGGCTACGATTGGTGTTTTAAGGTTACATTAAAAGTTACGGTTGGAGTTTTACGGTTACGGTTGGGGTTACGGCTACAGTTACAGTTACGGTTGGGGCTATGGTTGGGGTTCAAGGTTATAATAAAAGTTACGGTTGGGTTACGGTTACGGTTGGGGTTACGGCTACAGTTACAGTTACGCTTGGGGCTACGGTTGGGGTTCAAGGTTGTAATAAAAGCTACGGTTGGGGGTACGGTTACGGTTGGGTTACGGCTACAGTTACAGTTACGCGTGGGGCTACGGTTGGGGTTCAAGGTTATAATAAAAGGTACGGTTGGGGTTACGGTACATTACGGTTGGGGATATGGTTACAGCAACAGTCACAGTTGGGGTTTAATGGTATAACGGATACGGCTACGGTTGAGGTTACGGTTGGGGTTACGGTTTCAGAAAAAGTTACGCTTCACGTTTTCGCTCGCGGTTACGGCTGCCGTCAAATTCATGGGCACGGTTACAGCTGTGGTTTTGCAGGGCAGGGCTGTGTAACCAAAGGTTGGGGGGGGGTTTCCGTGACAGTTCCGGGCGGCAAGGGAAACAAAAAGCAAAAACAGAAAAAACGTAACAAAGAACCCCCCCCCCTCCCCCGCCAAAAAAAAGGACAAGAACAATACCGAGAGAGGGAAGAGATGAAGAAAGAGAAGGAGAAGACAGAGAAGAAGAAGAAAATAAGAGCACACGCATCTACAGAATCAACGCTTGAATGGTCAAGTATCAACACAAACATCTATACGAGTCTACAGGTACTCCTTCAATGTATAATGTGATTTTCTCGACGATGATCATGATGGTGAATGTAGATAAACAGGTACCCTGTAGAAAAAAAAAATAGCACCTGCTCCGCCACGGCTTGACTGATGTGTTCGCTGTAGTACTGGTAAATCTTCAGCACGTCGAGGAAGATGGCCGTGAGCTGGTGGATGTACATGGGCCCCAGCGCCCCGCACACCCTGGTGTTCGTCTTCAGGATCTTCGTTACCTGCAGGGCAAAAAAAACAACAAAAACAAGCAATCAATCAATCAATCAATCAACCAACCACTCAAACAACCAATCAATCAAACAAACAAACAAATAATCAAACAAACAAACAAACAACCAAACAAGCAAACAAACAAACAAAACACACACACACAAAAAAAAACAAGCAAACAAAACAAAATATTAGACAATGCCTGTTACCAGTACAAAAAACCAAACGATGCTTCTCACACACTTTGAAAAGAAGGAAAAGAGACGAAGCCATCTTGCGCAGGTCGTCGTAGACGACCGGAATAGTTGCCGTGAGACTCGCCGAGCTACGTACAGTACGTAGCTGCAAGCAAAAGGCCTTGCAATCAAGTGTGCCCCCAAGACAGACAAGATGTAAATAAAGTATCATAATACCGGTATAATACACCGGTGTTTTATAAACACCAAAAAACAAAAACAGCAGCCGTGAGATGGAGGATTTCGCCCAAACTCATATTTGCAAGCTAAGTGGGATACTTTGATGTACGAGTATGTCTTATCTATCTATTGCGGGAAACCTATAGTAAATAGGACCAAATAGTGTTCGTAAAAATAGGCAAAACATATGGCAGGTTTGCTTGTGTCTACCGTCGTAGTAGGTACTACCAGGTATTTACTATCGTCCCCTGAAATAATAGAAAAACGCCTCAACATGTATGCGCATACATATTATAACTACTGAATAGTGCAGGCCAACAAAAAAAAGCCAGTGAGCGAATTACCGTACAACATACGTACAACATACCTCCTTTACGGTATCTGGATGCTTGATGGACTCCAGCCTCTCATCTGCCGACACAAAGATCCCTTTCCACACGGAATTAGGCAGCTCCTGTGGTGTCGATATGATCATGATACCCATTATTGATAATCATGAATGCGACAACGAGCGCCAGAATACCGAAAAAGGAAAGGTAAGGAAAGGAATAAGACACGGGGGAAAAAAACGGGTTAAGAACAAGAACAAGAGCACACAAGAACATGAGCAAGAAACAAAACGACAGAAACGCAAAAAAAAAGAAAGAAAGAAGTCTTGTTCGTAGCGCAAGCAAGCGCTCGATAAGTAAGTACAATTTTGCGGCGCAAATACGTACGTACGTTTGGTATCATATACCAGGAACCTGGTATTTACGACATTTATACTATAAAAACACTCAAAAGTCAACACCACAAAAAAAACAGGACAAAAAAAAGAGGGGGAAAAAAACGGAACAGCAGTCTATGTATGAATAGCATGCATACAGCTTTTCGCGTCCACCTCGACACGAAGGAAGAAAAAAAAGGGCACCAATCAATCAGTCAACCATTCAACCAATCATCATTCATCATCAGTGAACCGACCGATGTACGCACCATGGGGCCGTCCCCTGACGCAAACCGCCTCCACACCCCAAGGGAGATTTTGGTTTTCGTATAAAGGGCGGGGGTCCTCAACATGAACAAAATAAAAACGACGACATACAATTTCATCACGAGGGCAGTTGCAGACACATCGCAAAACAAAAACAACAAAAAAGACAAGACAAAGGCAAAGAGCAGCAGCAGCAGTAGGAGTAGCAGCAGCGGCGGCGGCAGCAGCAGCAGCAGCAGAAGCAGCAGCAGCAGCAGGAGCAGCAGCAACAGCAGCAGCAGCAGGAGCAGCAGGGGCAGCAGCAAGTAGCAATCCAGCAGCAGATACACAACTCCGAACGAAAAAGCAAGGACAGCTTGCTCGTCATATTGATATCTAAACGGTCCTTACACATCCGTAGATAGTGCAACAACACAACCAGATCATCCCGTCATCTGCAAGAAAGGGAATTAACCTGCTGCTGCTTCTGCTGCTATTGATTTTTTTGCTGCTGCTGCTGCTGCTGCTGCTGTTGCTGCTGCCGCTGCTGCCGGGTTGGCGGGTGGGGGGTGAGGCAAAACACAGCAGTACACAGCGAGACACCCACCGGCCGGTAGAAGACCGGCGTTCATCTCCACTAAGCAGCGTATTACAGGCCTCGAACAATTTTGTCAGTCGCCGTTACCGTTACAAAATACGGTTACGGGTACCGTTATGGTTACCTTTAAGGTTTCCGCTACGGATACCACTAAGGTTGACGATACGGTTACCGCTACATACCACTCTGCCCCCGAAATATAAGCACCGTTTTCATTTAATATTAATGTACAACAGGTGCTTATATTTCAGGACAGAGTGGTACAACGCTACCGTTTCCACTACCGTTACGACTACAGTTACCGCTACCAAAATAG
The DNA here is from genome assembly GCA_008828725.1 of Saccharina japonica. Classification (NCBI taxonomy): domain Eukaryota; class Phaeophyceae; order Laminariales; family Laminariaceae; genus Saccharina; species Saccharina japonica. The sequence goes on from MEHQ01002899.1 coordinate 51,304, forward strand.
CCCATAGGTGCTGCCTGCCTGCTGCAAACATGTACGGTTCTACGAAGAGGATTTCCGGTACCGCTACGGTTACCGTTACCATGCCCCGTACCGCTAGGGTTACCGTTACCGTTACCATTCCCGTTACGGCTAAAGTTACAATTACCGTTACCGCTACCGTCGAAGCAGCCGCGGCAGCGGCGGCGGCGGCGAGGAGGTCCTCTCGCAAAAAGCTCGGAGGAATTCGTAGCGTTACACCCCCCCCCCCCCCCTCGCAACGTCTGCCTGGTTGGTGAAAACCCAACGTGCTCCGTCCCGCAATGTAGGGACCCCCCCCCCGACTACGGCCGTGCACGACATGAGTACACCCCCCCCCCCCCCCTCCGCCTTCCATTCCTTCCTCTTCCTACCCGCCGCCGCCTCCAATACATCCCCACCACCTCGCCAGCATCCAGCCGCCAATACTGTAGGTAGGAGCGAACAGGATAGACACATTGTCTTAACATGTGGTTGGTTTTTCAAAACAGGTTACGTACTCGCTTTTGATCGCTCGTTTGCTCGCTCGAGACGACTCCGGTGGTGACTACGACTGACGCCTCGACTCCTCTTTGACTCACCATGAGCTTCGCCAAGAGCTTTGTGCGGTCCAGGCCCGGCTGCCCCTTGTCCGAGAGCATCGTTGCCACTGCCTCGTAGAACGTGTGCACCTGCAAAAAGAGAAAAACAAGTAAAAAGTAAAAAACACATGGTTGATCACGAGAAAACAATAAATAAATGGTTTTGATTGATTGTGTGCCATGTTTACAGTTGCACAGCTAACTACTGTATATATACCGTATATATATGGTTGTCCGAGAGAAATTCGTTGCCACGCTGCCTCGTAAAACGTGTGCACCTGCTGTTTTTTTCTTGTAAAATGGTTGGTTGATGCCATGTTACAGTGAATAATAACAGTTGCACAAGCTGATTGCATGGTTGCCCGAGAGTGCTCAGTTAGACCCATTGCACTTGTGCATCGCAGTATATAGAATGTGTTGCGCCTTGCACAACACATCGGTAATAACAGCAGTTGACGATAAATGCTTGGGTGACTTACAAAATGGTTGATGCCATGTTACAGTGTAACAGTTGCACAAGCTGATGTGCACAAGCTTGATGGCATGGTTGTCCGAGAGCATCGTTAGACCCATTGCACTTACTTGTGCATCGTATTTATAGAATGTGTGCACCTTGCGAAAGATAGTATAGCTGTCGCTAGGAACTCGCGCAGCAGGATATTAGTAACTGTCGTCAGCTTGCGTGCATTGGTGGGGAAAACATCAGGAAAAAACGTCAACGACGTGCCCCGAGAACCCCCTCTGCCCTCCCTTCAGGCGGTACACGCGCATGATGGCGCAGACTAGGATCACGGGTTCGAAACCGTGTTGACCACGTGTTTTTCGCCGTTAGAGTTGCAGTACGTCTACTATAGAAGTACATAAAAACTCGTTATTTGCAACACTTGTTCGCGTAGGGTAACAGGTAGTACAGATGCTTTTCATCACAAGTGTCATGGTTTCGAGCCCCGTGTACGACAATTTTTTTTTTTATGTGAGAGTGCAACGAATTAGACAGATAAATATGTTGGATAACCACGTAGTAGACGAATACAAATCTGAGAATTTGAGGAAAAGTGCCGACGGAAAAGTGCAGACAGAATCAACTGTTTAATCAAGTAAAAAAACGGTCGACGCTTTCTCGCAAGGGGGTCCCTATCACGAGAGGCTTGGTCAAGATTAGAAACTTGCATTCGCTCGTAAAAATATCGTTAGCAACAGCAGTTAACGGTAAACGGCTGGCTGACTTACAAAATGGTTGACTGGTTTAATACAACTTCGGGCGAGGTACCCACATAAAGCCCCTTAACCCCCTTAACAACTGGTCCCACGAATGGACCGGGAACGAAATAGTAGGCCCCCCAGGTCGATCCCGCCGCGCACGGTGTGGAAGCCCCAACCTCACTGTCTGGTTGGGGTTTGCACATCGTGCGGGGCAGGATCGACTAGGGGGATATCTGATGTTGTCTCCATTTTGATGGGGATACTCATATATGAATTACTTTAGGAGCTGCATCCTACTAAGAACCGCTTGTGAGGCGGACTTGCATAATAAATACGATGCACAAGTAAGTGCAATGGGTCTAGCGATGCTCTCGGACAACCATGCGATCAAGCTTGTGCACATCAGCTTGTGCAACTGTTATACTGTAACATGGCATCAACCATTTTGTAAGTCACCCAAGCATTTATCGTCAACTGCTGTTATTACCGATGTGTTGTGCAAGGCGCAACACATTCTATATACTGCGATGCACAAGTGCAATGGGTCTATAACTAAGCTTTGATGGGTAGGAGGCGAGTCGCTCGAGGAAAGGCATTGCACGCTGTGTTAACATTTGTCGATGTCCACTTTCTTACTCTAGGTATCGTCGTCAGTCGCCGTTTCGCCGTTTCACTAACAAAATTTGGTCGTATTTACTACGCCCCCCCGCAACAGTGGGGTACTGCTGGGAACAACCTTACTTGGGCGCTGCTGGTGCTACGTACCTCTATCTCCAGAGAGCACACGCGCGCTCCGCGGTGCGGGCGCGGGCGGCGGGGG
>MEHQ01002899.1:54300-72996 GCA_008828725.1 Saccharina japonica
GATAATAACAGCAGTTGACGATAAATGCTTGGGTGACTTACAAAATGGTTGATGCCATGTTACAGTATAACAGTTGCACAAGCTGATGTGCACAAGCTTGATCGCATGGTTGTCCGAGAGCATCGCTAGACCCATTGCACTTACTTGTGCATCGTATTTATTATGCAAGTCCGCCTCACAAGCGGTTCTTAGTAGGATGCAGCTCCTAAAGTAATTCAAATATGAGTATCCCCATCAAAATGGAGACAACATCAGATATCCCCCTAGTCGATCCTGCCCCGCACGATGTGCAAACCCCAACCAGACAGTGAGGTTGGGGCTTCCACACCGTGCGCGGCGGGATCGACCTGGGGGGCCTATTATTTCGTTCCCGGTCCATTCGTGGGACCAGTTGTTAAGGGGGTTAAGGAACTTTATGTGCGTACGTCGCCCGAAGTTGTATCAAACCAGTCAACCATTTTGTAAGTCAGCCGGCCGTTTACCGTCAACTGCTGTTGCTAACGATATTTTTACGAGCGAATGCAAGTTTCTAATCTTGACCAAGCCTCTCGTGATAGGGACCCCCTTGCGAGAAAGCGTCGACCGTTTTTTTACTTGATTAAACAGTTGATTCTGTCTGCACTTTTCCGTCGGCACTTTTCCTCAAATTCTCAGATTTGTATTCGTCTACTACGTGGTTATCCAACATATTTATCTGTCTAATTCGTTGCACTCTCACATAAAAAAAAAAATTGTCGTACACGGGGCTCGAAACCATGACACTTGTGATGAAAAGCATCTGTACTACCTGTTACCCTACGCGAACAAGTGTTGCAAATAACGAGTTTTTATGTACTTCTATAGTAGGATGCCGAGTCGAGGCTACTCTTCCGGGTCGCTGTCCGCTGCCCCACGACTGGCAAGAGATCGTCACGCGCGGCGGACAATCATACTACGTGTTCCGGCGAACGGGCGCCGTCGAGTTGAAGAGGCCTTTTGGCCTCTTTAACTGGACGGGCCAAAAAGCCTCTTCAACTGGACGGCGCCCGTTCGCCGGAACACGTAGTATGATTTTCCGCCGCGTGTGACGATCTCTTGCCAGTCGTGGGGCAGCGGACAGCGACCCGGAAGAGTAGCCTCGACTCGGCATCCCCCCCCCGCGTGTGCTCTCTGGAGATAGAGGTACGTAGCACCAGCAGCGCCCAAGTAAGGTTGTTCCCAGCAGTACCCCACTGTTGCGGGGGGGCGTAGTAAATACGACCAAATTTTGTTAGTAAAACGGCGACTGACGACGATACCTAGAGTAAGAAAGTGGACATCGACAAATGTTAACACAGCGTGCAATGCCTTTCCTCGAGCGACTCGCCTCCTACCCATCAAAGCTTAGTTATAGACCCATTGCACTTGTGCATCGCAGTATATAGAATGTGTTGCGCCTTGCACAACACATCGGTAATAACAGCAGTTGACGATAAATGCTTGGGTGACTTACAAAATGGTTGATGCCATGTTACAGTATAACAGTTGCACAAGCTGATGTGCACAAGCTGGATCGCATGGTTGTCCGAGAGCATCGCTAGACCCATTGCACTTACTTGTGCATCGTATTTATAGAATGTGTGCACCTTGCGAAAAATATCGTTAGCAACAGCAGTTGACGGTAAACGGCTGGCTGACTTACAAAATGGTTGACTGGTTTAATACTTAAAAGTTGCACCGTTGGCGGCCCTGCTGTCGTTCGAGAGTATACTACTGTAGTTGCCCACTACCGGACTACCGATATATACCTCATCACTGTTTGTGCACCGACAACATTTTGTTATTTTTTTTTTCAGATGAAAAAAAAAGAGAAATACCAGGTACAGCAGTATTCATAATAGTTGATTTCAAGGTTGCACGGTTGATTACATGCTTGTCCCGAGAGAGAGAGTTTATTGGTGCCACTGCTTCGTAATCGAAGTATATACGAAGTATGTATGTAAAACGTGTACAACTGCAACTGCAAAAATGAAAGAAAAGGGTATACCGGTATCACATTATGGTTGATACATTATATGACATGGTTGCACGTTTGTTGAACACACGGTTCAATGTTCACTCGAGGTCAATGACATGGTTCAAATAGCTGCTGCACACGTTGGACAGATAGATCATCTGTAGATAGATCATGTACAGATATACCTGGTATCAGGACAGATGGATCATGTACAGATACACCTGGTATCATGTACATATGATATAAATCATGTACAGATAGACCATCTAGGTTCTAGCCTGCCTGATATGAGATGTTGGGCAGGATCTCTCGTATACGTAGTGCAGATCCAACCCAAAGAACTATGTGGTAAGACCGTGCAGATGGCACAGCTCCCATCCGACAACATGAGCTAGATCATACACAGATCATACAGATCATCCGCCCTGAAATTTCTAGACCATCAAGTAAGAATCGATGATCTGTATGATGTGTCCGACGTATATAATATGTATATACGAAGTACGTGGGAGAGGACTACGTACGGATTTGATTGCTCCACGTAGACGCGATAAAACCCAAATCAATCGACATAACTTTTTTTTTAATTATTATTATCCTTCGGCGGACGGGTAAAAATAAGGCTTGAAGCCCTGCACACTTCCACGTTCCGCCTCGTGTCGCGTGTCAATTCACTCCATGAATACCTGCATACCGCACGCCACAGCACTTCCAAAAACTTGGGAGGAAAGCAGAAATACTTCCAGGCTACTTAGAGAGGTTTGGACGAAGTCGAGAATGCGGACAATTTATATACTTGAAAGTATTTGAAATTAGAGTACAGGATACATCCTGCCCTCCTCACATGATAATTCGAGCCTCTGGCCCAAAAAATAGGGAAATATTAAGTTGCTGTCGCATACTGTACAAAAAAGAACCCCTCCACGATAAAAAAAAAAAAAAAACGCCAACAAAACAAGAAAATCGCACCTGGTGGGTTTCCAGGTCCGAGACAGTGGCGTGAAGTTGTCGCATCAGCTCCTCCACGAAAGGCATGCTCTCCCCCTGCTGCGTCGCCATGAACTTTGCTCTTACACTGGCAAAGATACACGAAAAAAAACAAGAACAAAATAACACACAAAAAAAGACGTTCCAAGAGACACATGAGATACAATCGGCGACGCCGAGAAAACGAAAGTAACAGAGGGTGGGGGGGGGGGGGGGGGGGGGGGTGTACTTCATTTTCATGCATGGCCGTAGTCGTATGACCATAGACCCTTGCATCCCTACAATGCCGGGATGGAGCATGTCGGGCTTTCACCGGCCAGGCAGACATTGCTAGCACCAAGCGCGAATCGCCGTGAGATGTTGGGCCTACTGTATTCACTCATCACCCCCCCCGCCGCCGCCGCCTCCACCCCTCCAACACCCCCCCAGCCCCTTCCACTCTCCCCCTAACCTGCCCAGCCCCTTGAATCCCCCTCGCCCCACGCCGACACCAACAAAAGACACACCGCGCGCGCACCGCCTGGGCGCCACAACAAAAAACAAACACACACAAAACGACAACGACTACAGCAACAACACACCAACAATCACAGCCACCACAACCACTACAACACCAACACCAACAAACAACACCAACACCAACAACATCACCACCAAACAACACCACCACCAACATCACCACTAACACTAACACCAACACCAACCCCAACAAACAACACCACCACCACCACCACCAACAACAACAACAACAACCTCTCACCCTCCCCCCTTGCCCCCCTTTCCCGCCGCCCCCACCCCACGCTCCCACACCAACACCCCTACCCATCCACCCCCCCACCCCCTTACCTTCTGAGCGATCTTGAGGAAGGTGTCGCACGCCATGTCCTGGACCCCCGGGTGTAGCTCGTGCATGAACTCGAACAGCTTGTTCACCACTGTCCTGAGGAACTTCCAGTGCGCCTTGAGGAATCGGGGGTACTGCCCCACGACGTACATGATGTTGGAGGCCACCACAGCCTTGTTGTCCTTGCCGCGCTTCATCTCGCACAGGTTCAGTAGGTCCTATTGAAAGGGGGTCGTACAGTATGTATACACGGGATTTTTATTATACAGCAGCAGGTTGTGCAGTAGGCAGTGCAGTAGGTTTGGCGCAGCAGTTTGTACAGTTTTTTTTGGCTGTGCAGCAGTAGTTCGTACGGCTGTTGCGACAGTAGGTCGTACAGCAAAAAAAAAAACAAAGTACGTACCAGTATGTCGTACAGCAAAACACATACAGTACCAGTAGGTTGTACAGTAGGCTGAACAGTAGGTTGAACGTTAGGTTATATAGAGTAGAGTTGGTTATATAGAGTAGAGTTCACAGTAGTTGAATACTACAACCAGGTACGTAGGTTGTGCATCAGGCTGTACTCTACATTCCACAGTGGGTCGTGCAGCATGTTGGACAAAGGGTCACTGTGGAGGGCGAACAGCAAGCCAAGATACATACACAGGCCACTATTAATAGCAGCAGCAGCAGCAGCAACAGCGGGAGTGAAACAAAACACTCCGCTCCATAACCTACTTTTGACAGTAGTAGTCGACCTTTTCCTTCTTTGACAGTAGCCTCTAGCGGGATGCCGGTATATACAGTAGCCGCGTGCGCGTGCTCGCGTGTCACCGACGCTATAAAAACCTCGATAATCCCCCATCCCACCCCCACCCTAACCCCCCTAAACGCCTCCATATACCAGGGTATACCTTGATGACCGTGACGAGGAAGCGCTTCTCCTCCTCCTCGTTCATGGCTCCGCTGATGCTCCCGATAGCCCAGCACAAGGTGTTCAGGTTGTTCCACGTGAACTGAGTTCCCGACACCTGTCCCCCCCCCCCCCAAAAAAAAAATTACAAAAAAAAAAACGTTTGGTTAGTTCTTACAGCCCCTTATTAATAGTCGAAGTCGGGAAATAAGTTATTACGGCCAGGTTGGCCTTATGGTGTGACACCGAGGACCAACGCCCAAACGGGTAGGGTGGATCGTAAATGATCCGAGTCTGGCGGGAAGGCTTCTTGGCCTGGGTTTTTGTTGTGGATGAGCTCGGCAAGTTCCACACTACCCGGAGAGTTTACTCTTCGGGTGGCTATCCCCACCGCACCGGGCCCCTTCGGGGGTCAGGGCGGGTCAACATGCTCAAGTCTCCGGAGTAGTAGGCAGCAAGGGCTGATACTTCCGAGGGGGGCATGGAGTGAATTGACACACGACACGCAGTGAGACGTGGAAGTGTGGAGGGCGTAAGCTTTATTTTTACCCATCCGACGGAGGATAAAAAAAAAGAAAAAAAAAATCGCGGATACCGTGAAATGTGGTGGACGGGGTGGGCGTAGCAAACAGTTACCCCGCGGTGCATGCAGGGGGAGGGCGGGGCTTGCCTTAGTTACTTGACCATTGACCACGCATCCCTTTTGAGACGGGGAGGGGGGGGGGGGGGGGGGGAGGGTGGGGTGTACTCATGTGGTGCACGGCCGTAGTCATATGACCATAGACCCTCGCATCCCTACAATGCCGGGACGGAGCACGTTGGGTTTTCACCAACCAGGCAGACATTGCTTGCACCAAGCGCGAAGCGCCGTGAGGTATTGGGCGAGTCGCATGGAGGGTGAGCTGCATCCTGCTAAGAACCGCCTCTGAGGCGGACTTGCATATGGACGACAGCTTCAATGAGTTAATTTAATTTCTGGTGTGGCTACTTCCGGAGACAGCAATGGGTTTTACTATGTAACTGCCTCGCGGACGCCTTACCATATTAACACTACGTGATACGACCATTCCCCTTGTGCGGAACAAAGATTCTCCACCCTGCACAAATGATCTACTCGACCGCCAGCTTTGGTGACCGCCAAAAAAAATGACAAAAAAAAACGGCACCCTGGTTGTCTAGCTCCACGCAGCGAGTGGCGTGTTTTACAGCGTCGTTGCCAACCGACGCCAACCCAACCTATAGGGGGGGGGTGGTAACTGACCTCGACCTGCTTGCTGAGCTTCTCCAGCATGATCGTCTCGGTGTCCTCGTTGTTGAGGTGGGTCAGGTACACCAGCGTCTCTCGCATCGTCTTGTACTGTGCGATGGCCTCCGTGTCCCGCGTCGTCTCTCGGACGATCTCCCCTGGAAATTTTCATGGTTCATGATGGTGTCGTGGTTGGTTGTGGAGTGGCACGAAACGGGGGGGGGAAAACATGAAACGAAACGAACGAAACGTAACAAAACACGAAACGGAACGAAACGAAACGAAACAAAAAAAGACAAAACTAGAAATGGAGCAAAAAACGAAATGAAAGAGACGGAACAAAAACATAAAACAAAAAACGAAAGAGAAAAAAAAGGAACCGAAACAGACGTTGCTGTACCCTGGACGCCTCATGACACCACTCCCACCCCGTTCACCGCGGTAGAGGAGATGTTGGCGGCCTTCGAGGTACTCGCCCACACACAAGACGCCGGCGGTAAACGGGTCACGATTCCACGCGAACGTCGACGTCGCCACCAGCCTATGCCAACATTTCACGAGTTCCAACCTGGCCCTGCATCGCCTCATGACCACTCCCACCCCGTTCACCACGGTAGAGGAGATGTGGGCGGCCTTCGAGGTACTCGCCCACAATCAAGACGCCGGCGGTAAACGGGTCCCGATTCCACGCGAAACGTCGACGTCTCCATCAGCCTGTGCAAATTTTTCACAAGCTCTAACCTGGCCCTGCATGATGCAGGGCCCTGCATGATGCAGGGCCAGGTTGGAGCTCGTGAAAAATGTGCATAGGCTGATGGCGACGTCGACGTTCGCGTGGAATCGTGACCCGTTTACATCCATCCTCGGGCCAGGTTGGAGCTCGTAAAGAATTGGCCTAGGCTGATAGCGACGTGGGTGTTCGCCGGGAACGGGAACCATGGAAGCGGGTCGATCTTGGCGCAAGTCTACTGCTGTAGCGTTGGCTCGCCGACAACTCCCGCTTCTTCCGGCTACGATGCTAGGCCCGCGTGTGTGCTGTATGTATGCTGTGCAGCGTGGAACCTCTCCTTGTGGTAAAAGTGGAAACGAAACGAGGATGTACCAATATACTAAAAAAAAAAAAAAAAAAAACAGCTGTGAGATCGATGATTTCGTTGAAACTCATGTTTGCTTCGTAGCTGAGTGTAATACTTCGATCGCGCGTACTTACGGGTTTTATATAGATTATCGCATTTGCAGGAGAATTACCCTTGTGGCATGAGGGCTACCAAGGTTAGACGCACTGCTGTAGGTAGTAACTTCTCTAGTGTGAAGAAGTGCCGAGATGTAAGATGGAAGGGACGCAGCAGGAATTATCGTTGCTGGCTTGTAATCACAGCTTCTCTTCAGTATAGGAGACCTCTTGTTTTACAGCATCTAATGTCAGACGATGGAGACTGAAAGGCTACGAGTATAAGCTGATAAACTAGAACATAGATGGGACCAGAGGAGAGCAGGAGACTACGAAGGAGAGTAGGGGACTGAGAGGATGGGCGAGGCTAGACGAGGCCCTGCTTGGTGGCAGAGCTCTCGCTAATAACCCGCTAGTCGGGTGATTACGCTCGTTCTCCCGCTGACAGCCCGTTAATCGGATAGCTACAGTTGCCCAGGGAACTTTCCCATGATGCTCAGCTATTCCCGAGTGGCCCGTCTTATCATACCCAAGGGGTATCATCAATCTCGTGGAATTCTAACAGCTAGATCTATATGGGTCCTCTCGTCTTTAGGAATATTCCGATACTCAGAATACTCCTACGAGTACGGGCTTACGAAGCCTCCTCGATGCTATTGCCCATCTTACCTACCAAGGAAACTTAAGTACATGATACGAATCTTAGGGCCACAAGGCTTTCCACCTGTACAATTATCTCTCAACCATTATATAGCCCTAGAGGACCACATCACATTAGCCTACCCTGAATAGTCGTATAAGCAGACCACACGATGGTAGATGGAATATAACAAAGTTCATCCCAAAAGACCGAGAAAGGGGGGTCGAAGATGCGGCTATTCAAAACAACAACAAAAAAAACTAAAGATTTCCCCACACCTCGTAGTGAGGCCTGAGCATTACACACCCCTCTGAGCACAGTATCATAGTATCAAAGCCACTGACGCAACCCCTTTCCCCCGGTCCTCCGACTCCTCCCTTCTTCACCATTATAACCCCCCACTAGCTGCCTGGTCGGTGAAAACCAAACGTGCTCCGTCCCGGCATTGTAGGGGTGCGAAGGTCTACGGTCATACGGCCATGTACGGCCAAACACGACATGAGTGCAACCCCCCCACACCCTAAACGAGCACAGCAGTATCCCAGAGGCTGACCCCTCCCTCCCTTCCTCCCCCTCCCTCCCCTCCTGAGACTCCTCTCTCCCTCACCATTCTCGTCCTCGACGATGAGCACCTCCTCCGGTTTGGCCATTCTGGTGATGATCACCAGGCGTATCCTCGTCAGCAGTCTCTCGTACACCCCTCGCCGGAAGTCCGTAGAGGCGAAAGAAACATGGTCCTGCTCCGTCCGGCGCCGCCATCGTCAACAAACACACACAAAAAAACAAACAAACAAAAAAGTGCCAGATTAGCAACAAAAAACATGATATGTCATATACCAGGTATATATATACGGAAAACAACGCAACAAGAGGAAAGCACAAAAGCAAAACCAACACGGATGAGTATACGTATCGTACATAGCACAGCAGAACAGAGCAACAGAGAGACAAAGCAATAAGAGAGAAAAAAAAAAGGAGAAGCAAAACACCTGCGAACGGTCTTAACCCTAACCCTAAGTAGTCTACAGGCTACATACGTACTGTAGCTCCATCCCCGCATTGAACGATACCTGCATAGCATTTGATCTAACAGTGTGTGACCACCTCTCCCTCCCCCGTAGTAGTTTTAACCTTCAAAACTTTAGGACTGGCCCCTTTTTGGTGACAAATTACTTGAAATTAGAGTCAAACATGTGTCCGTGTACAGTGCAGTACTATCAAGGGTTAATGTGCCCACTAACAATCAGTCATGTGTGTTTTAATTAACCCATGAATGAAAATAGAAACCTCTCGGCTACAACCGGAAAATGGGAACAACATATTGGAAACCGCTCGCCAAAACCGGAACCTTGGAAACTTGCAAGGCGTTAAAGTAGGGGACACATACCTATCGCCCCCCCCCCGCTTAAAATCTGGGGGGAAATACGAAATTTCCTCTGCGATACATACCCATGTCTGCAGCCTCCATATAGTAACTGCCAAAGGAAACGAAACCTCTCGGTTACAACCAGCACCTTGGAAACTTGCAAGGCGTTAAAGTTGGGGACCCATGCCAACCGTCCCCGCCCCCTCCCCCCTGCCGGATTTTTGGGAAAATAAGAGACCCCCTCTGCGATATATACCCTGTCTGCAGCCCCCATTACTAATCGTACTTATACTTCGAAGTATTAATATTACGGGGGACCATAGTGAATAGAACCTATGGTACAAACAAAATGCTATTATTATATTTCACTATTTTTACCAACAACATTTGGTCCTATTTACTACGTATGGTCCCCCTTAATATTAATAGTATTGATAGCAGCTAGGTGGGGACGGTCGGGGACGGGAGAGCGACTCACATTGACCGGCATACCCTGTGCAAGCATGACTGAGAAGTAGAGTGTAGTAGACTGATCCTTTTTCTTTTCAGCTTCATGCTGGGTAGGTTTTGTTTTTCAGACCGAGACAAGCAGTGTGTGCGAGAAACGACGACAAAAAACAAAGGCTTTGCTGAAATATTGCTGTATATATATACAAATATATTGTTGTATATATACAAATATATATACTAGTATATCATATATATACGAACAACGATATATAATCACCCTCGATTTAAAAAAAAAAAAAAAAAAAACAGACAAAGAGACAAAGCAGTACAATCAGCTGTGAGCTCAGATCGAATATATTTCATCGAAAAATCCTCCTTTGCACGCGCTGTGTGTCGTACCAATGATCCTTCGATCCCGCGTGCCACAGGTGTATACGACGGGGTTTTTTTCATGTAACCTCTTGTGTCTTTCCCGATAACAGAAGAAGTTACATATATACTTACCTGGTACAGCGCATCTCTACCTTCACGTGTGAATCGATCTCCTCAATCAAAGGCCATTACGTACGTAGCTCTCTTGAGAGTCCGCGGAATCGTTCAGGTCTTCTTCGCCACTCCCGAGGGATCGCTATTATATATGTACGGGCGCACACTACGTACTCGTATATAGCTGCGTGGACCAAAACAAAAATATAGGGGTTTCACACCAAACAAAAAAAACACCAACACAAAGCCAAGCCAATGACCAAAAACCACAAAAAAAAAAAAACACAAAAAACACAAAAAACACAAACCGTAACCGAACACCTTAAAAACAAAAAAACAAAAACAAAAAAGTGGTGCAACGACTCGCCTGGTAAAGGTCCTGAGTGAAGTGGTGATAGAACTCCAGGCAAATCTTAAACACCTCGTCGTCGGGCACCTCAGAGATGTGAACCTGCGTTGCAATGAAGCATATGTTATAAAACAAAAACAAACGTGGGAAAACAAAAAACAAAACAAAAAATCAGCAAAAAAAAAAAGAAGAAAATCAACAGCAAAACAAGAAACAAGAAAAAAACAAAGAAACAAAAAATGTTAAAAGGCAGGGGAGCGGGGTGAAAACTACGTAGTAGAACCGCTGGGGTGCCCAAACGACTATATTTGGCTTTCAGCTGCACACAGCAGGACACATGTACATACATATATACCGATATGTATTTGAAAAAAAAAAAAAAAAACAGGCCGTGGGGAGGTTGTGGAAAAATCGGCGATAAGTGATAAGACGGACACTCTAAAATACGTTTAGTTTACAAAACAGTAGTTTCGTTTCGGTTTTGTTTTTTTCTTTGTCTGTTTCGGCAGAAATATCAAGATTCCTGGTCTGTGTGATCCTATTTTTGTTGGGGCGGGAGCCGTGCATAAACCCGCCTGATCTATGTACGGTAGGACGGTTTTTTCCTGGGTTGGATCTGCCGCTTACGACAGATAAATCCTGAACAGCGCCTCGTAACGGCAGGTTACTACGTAGGAACTAGATGATCTATACGTAGATGGTATATCTGTAGATGATCTATCTGTAGATGATAAATCTGTAGATGATCGATATTTGTAGATGATTTATCTGTAGATGATCTATCTGCAGATGATATATCTGTAGATGGTCTATCTGTAGTTGATCTATCTGTAGATGATCTATCTGTAGATGGTCTATCTGTGGATGATCTATCTGCAGACGATCTGTCTTGAGGTGTGTTAGTAATATTGTAGAACACTACCCCACTTCAGGGGCACCGACGGTCAGTACACGCGCACACCTCGGGCCGACCATCTACAGATAGATCATCTACAGATAGATCATCTACAGATAGATCATCTATTTCGGGGTGGGCTAATGTAGTAAATAGAACCTACGGTACACACAAACTACCCTATATGTTCACCTATAAATACCAACAATATTTGGTCGTATTTACAATGAACCCACGTAATAGTTCCTTATCTGCCGTTTTCGAGAGGGTGCGCAGGCAGGATCTGCATAGTACAGATCGAAGCCAGGAAACAGGTGCTAGACCGTGCGGGTTTGTTACGGCTCCCACCCGGCACCATGAGCTAGATCATACAGATCATACAGACCATACATAATATACAGATCATACATATCGTACATATCATACTTATCATGCATATCATGCATATCATACATATCATACAGATCATACAGATCATACATATCATACAGATCATACAGACCATACAAAGCATACAGATCATACAGATCATACATATCATATATAATGGTTGCCATCAGAATGAGGCCGGATTTGGGGTTGACAGAAGGCACCGAGACTACACAAAATAGGGAGTATATGAACAAGGGCGCACAAAAAAAAAAAACGACACCACACACCTAGGAAGGTCAGAATGAAAAACAAACCGGATCGCTGTGATCACAGGACGAAATGAGCAAAAACCATTTTTTTTCGTTTTTTGTTCCCTTTTTTTTAACTTGGTTTTAGAGACCCCCCCTATTTTTTTTTCGCTGGTCGGGGGGGGGGGGGGGGAAATTAAAAAAAAACTTGACTTATTGTTTTCTGGGATCACAACGGTCCGGTTTCTTCCCTCCAATATAGGGGGGGGGGGTGTCGATAACTTTTTTTTTTGTGTGCCCGGCCGGATTTTTTTCCTCAAATATATAGTTATTTTCTGTGAGATCGCGAGGATTTCGTCGAAACTCATCTTTGCAAAGCTGCGTGGGATACTTTGATTGCGCGAAATATATACTACGGGTTTTGAGGGGAACTCAGCAGAAACAGTCATACTTCGTACATGTCATACAAAACTCATACAAGGTATATATTACGCATACGTATATATCATACCTGGTATGTGTAAAACTCGGTGTGTTACTCATTATATTAAAAAAATTAAAAAACAACAGCTTTATATTAACCTGGTATAGGTACGAGTAGCAGTTGACAGCTACAAATTCAAACAACGCGAGTCCATATATGCGTACCAACAGCGAGAGCTACAGCTGTACGTACGTATCCAATCGTGCAAAATATACCAGCAGGGCATGTATATACGAGTTGAGTTGGCATGGGCTGGCCTGGTCAGGCCTGCCTGGCACCAGCACTCACAAGATATTCCATCCCCGCCAGCAGCACCGCCTGCGTCTCCTGCGTTTCCAGAACTCCCAGGTGAGACTTCATGAACACTGCAGTGCGGCGAGAGGGGGCAGGTGGCGCAGATCCACGAAGAAAAAACAATCAAACAAACACACACAAGAGTCAACCGACCGAGACAACGTAAGTAAAAACAAAGCGCGCAGTCGATTCGGGCCAAAACGTTAAGAACTACCTGGTACCTGGTATACCTACAGAATGGGTTCAGAGTATATACCAGGTCCTTGTGAAACAGAGTTGGGGTACTTTTCGAAGTAGAAACAAAAAAGGTTCGAGTTAACTCAGCAAGCCGTTGCCAACGGCGGTTTCCAACAGAGAACAAAAACACACACATCCGTACATACCATACCTGGTACGCAAGAGTTTTCGAAAGGTTCGCTTCACTACAGCAGCAGTACAGGACACAGGAAAAATCTGGTCCAGGCTGGATTTCTTTATTCGAGAGAGGGTGCTTTCTTTCTACACCAATTCCAAGACCAGCGACTCCCGAATTTCTTAGTTTACTCCAAATCTCAGTCTGGCTTTCTTATTGGCCTGTTTCTTATTTGTTCAGTCCGTTACTGCATAATTCTTCAAGATACATCCCTCCTTGGACCAGGAATATACTGGTACACCAAAAACACACACACCGGTGCTATACCTGGAACGCCACACCACAGCTTCGAAAATACATCGGATCATTATATTTTGTCACGATACCTTTTCACTACCAGGTACTGCTACAAAATATACCGCAACCATGGCGACCACGGGTGGAAGGCGGTAGCAGGGGGGGAGGGGGAGGGTACTCATGTCGTGCACGGCCGTAGTCGAAATACCATAGACCCTCGCATCCCTACAATGCCGGGACGGAGGCGGGACGAAACAGTAGAGAAGAAGTACAACTTGCAACACCGAAGCACCGCGGCCAGACAATCCCAACGCACCCACATCCCCCGATTGACCAATTGAGGAGTGACCTACGTTCCACGCAAGATGGGAACGCCATGACAACACCATGACGGTCACCTTTAACGTCAAACAAAACCTCACAACCCCCCCCGCCCTTTTCCTCCCCCCCCCCCCCCCCTCCGTCTGCGACAAGGGATGCGTGGGTCAAGGTCAAAATGACTAAGGGCAATGCAAGCAACAAATGAGTACGCCCCCCCCCCTCCTTGTCCTTGCCCCCCATACTATTCTTTACGAATACTATGAATCAGCCTCGGCCGGCTTTCCGCTCGCCCGAACGGCTGTCGCCGCGGCTGCCCTCAACCCCCCCCCCCGCGCGCGCGCGCGCATGCCGGCCGACTCCGCTCACCACACTTATCTCCCCTATTGCAAGCAACGCGATGACCGATTCGCTCCTCTCCCTCCCCGTCCTTCCACCACCCTCCCTCCCTGCGACCCCTTCCCAACACTGCCTCCTCCTGCTTCCCTTCACGAACTTAACGCCTCCCCACCGCCCCCCCTCCCCATTTCCCTTCAAAACAAGGCCCCCTCCTTATCCTTCACAAAAACGCCCCCCCTTTTCGCTGGACAACACCAGCCCAACGTGCGTCTGTCCCGGCAATTGTAGGGATACAGGGTCTATGGTCAATCGACTAACGGCCGTGCACGACATGAGTAACCCCCCCCCATCCCCCTCCTTCCCCTTCAATAACAACCCTACCCCCACCCCCCGGAGGCCCTTCCATTTCCTTCTTAAACAAGGCTCCTTCCCCCTTCCGGCCTTCACAAACAACGCCTCTTATTTCCTCTTCCCGACTTCCAAAAAACGATTGCCTCTTTTTCTTCCTCTCCCCCCCCCCCCCGCCGGTGCTCCAGTCTCGAAAGGGATGCGTGGTCAATGGTCAAGATGACCAAGGCAAGCAACAATTGAGTACGGCCCCCCCCCGCCCTCCCCCGTCCCCCTCTCTTATCTCTCTCCCTAGGCATCACCGGCTCCTCCTCCTCCTTGGTATCACCGCCTCCTCTCGCCTCCTCACCGGTAAAGAAGAGCGCCAGCTTCTTGATAAACACCTGCTCTACTTCCGTCGCCTCCTCGTACAGTCCCGCCAGGTCCGCGTTGGGCTTGATCACCAACGACAGCTGATTGGGTACGATACGAAACAAAGCGCGGGCCAAACCCCAAGAAGGAACGTAACGCGAGCAAGGGGGGGCAGGGGACGCGGGGGTGGGGCGGACACGAGCGAGGTGGCGGGGGAACAATGAAGGGGGGGGAGGGGGTTGGCACGTTAGTACACCCGTGTTGTGGCAAAAGAAAAACAAGAATCACAGGTATAAAGTGTCTGACGCCGTGCGGCTTGGCTGTAAAAACGCCTTGTGGCCATATAAACGCCTCGTCACCTATTAATAGACGTCTTGCGGTTGCTCCAAAATAAAAAGAAGCGGCGGCGCGTGACCAACACACGCATGACAACAACAACAACAAAAAAAAAAAAGACAAGCATACAATAAAAATAAAACGTGCCTGTGGTATTTCTATCATGTAACACTAAAAAGACACCTCAGCACTTCAGAGGTCGCAAATTTCACACTCGAGCAGGTCATGATCTATCCATCTATCTATCTACAGTAGATGATCTAGTTCCTAACCTGCCGTTGTGAAAGGATGTGCAGGATCTGTATATAGTACAGATCCTACCCAGGAAATATGCGCCATAGACCATATCAGGTTATACGGGTCCCACCAAGCAACATGAGCTAAATCATACGTACAATATCGGGAATAAATATATCTGCCTTGAGAGGTCTACTGCTTATCGATGGTCTGTCTGACCGAGGTGTGGAGATTTCCTCGACACTCCTCTTTGCAAGCTGCGCGAGATAATTTCGATCGCACGTGCTATTAATATCAGGTACCTGATATTATACGTATTTGCGTCTATTCATAGACGCCTGGTGGCCGCTGCTTGAAAAAAAAAAAAAAAACGGCGGCGGCGGCGGCGCAGCACTGCACGCAATAATAAAAAAAATGTCTCCACAAAAACATACCCCGTACCATGCTATGCCACAGACAGTAGCTCTGCACCGCACCTAGGGAATGCAGCAGTAGCTCTATTGGACGCTAACAGTAGAGTACTGCTGCTGCCTACCGTCCTTACATCTCCGTGCAGAATGGTAAATACTAGTGCTTTATTGTAGGCCGCTAATGCACACCCCAGGGCCCAAAAAAGAGCCACACTTGAAACTTTCATGAAAAAAAAACTCACCTGCTTGACAAGCACGACGAACATCTGCTGCTGTAGCGGGTTGTAGCGCGGGTCCAGGTCCACCAGCCCGGCGATCTCCGTCAAGCATTCCAAAGCCGACGTTCGGAACAAAGCCTCGGCGAAGAACTTGGTCAAGAGCGCACTGTCGCCACACACACACAAAAAAAAAACGCACATTAAAATTTGAGGGAAGATATATACGTACGAGATGCCCAAAACATAGGTCAAGGTAGATAGATAGATCTATACAGCAAGCTTGCCAAGATGAGTTTTGAGGATATCGATGTCACCGTTTTTTGTTTTGTTTTCTTATTTTAATACACACAAATACTCAAAAATACCCTGGTGCTTCCTTCATCTCCAAAATTTCCAACTTCTCAAACTTCCAAAGTCCAATTGCGAGTCGCATACCTACTGGTCCACATTTTTCCTACCGATACTTTATTTACACTCCTAGGTATAACCCTTGTTAGTGCTGCAGTGTCCAGAAACCTAAATCTGACTCTAATTCCAAATGTGTTGTCTCCACGATGGAAGTGCACCCCTAACGGTTGCTGAGGCCGAGGAAGGAGAAAGCTGCAACTCGGGAACTCACTCGATGAGCTGGCGCTCGAAGATGTACCCGAGCGGGATCCAGGTCAGGAACCGCTGCAAAGTCTGGAGGGTGCCGTTCAGCAGGGACGGCTTCTGGCTGCGGTCCAGGATGTACTCGCACAGCTCGTAGATTTTCGCGAATTCCTAGGGCGCGGGGGAACGGACATTGAATTGACAGAAAAAAACAAAACAACAAAAAAACGGAACGAAACAAAACAAAACGGAACAAAACAAACCAAAACAACACGGGTTCCCATCAGTTCGCGCTCGATCAGGTCGCGCCCAACAATGAATAGGCCGTGCACCCAATCAGATCACGCCTTAAATGATACGCACCCAATCAGATCACGCCTTAAATGATACGCACCCAATCAGATCACGCCTTAAATGATACGCACCCAATCAGATCACGCCTTAAATGACACGCACCCAATCAGACACACCCCGCGTCCAATCAGAACGCGCGCGACCAAAAGGCACCCAACCAAAGCGATTTCCGGCGCGCAACAGCGACGGCGCGGGGGCGGGGCGGGAGGGGAGCTCGCGTGCCGAAGACGTCTCGCACTATATACGATACCGAGCCATTTAACGCGCCGTGGTCTCGACAGACCAAAAGGAGTTCCATTAACTCCTGGAAGCATGACCACCCACGGGATTGGGGTCTGACGTTCGAGGCACGAGACATAATCAGTACCCTGCCTGACCTGTACTACAGCAGTATATATGTAGCAGTAAGTAGCCACCTACTGAGGCTACAGCGGTATATATAGCTGTAGTAGCCACCTACTGAAGGGTACAGTAGCTGCAGCAGTAGCCGCAACAGTGGCCGCAGTAGTTCCTATTAATACGTGTCAACTACAGCAGTAGTGCTTCCAACGAAAAAAAGTCTGCTATTATTATACTAGACGCTATTATTAAGGTAATCTCGGGCTTCACCTGAAAGGACAAAAAAAAAAACGAAACACTGTTAAGATATGTATACCAGGTACTATTAATAACCACCAGGACACGGGTAAACTAAAAGCGGGTGCGATCGAAAGGCTCGAGCTCGGGTTGCGCGAGCACGCGGGCACACGCTTTGCTCTCTCGTGTCTCTGCGTGTCGTTTCGTTGTGTTGCCTTCCTGTCTTGTCTACCGTTATGCCCATCTGTATGCTTTTGTCTCTTGTCAGTCCGTCTATCTCTGTTTCACTCTCTCTCTGCGCCTACTCTCTATTTATCTCTCGTTCACATCTCTCCCTCTCTCTCTTCCACTGTTGTGTACTGTCTCTGCCCATCTCCCTCTGTTTGCCTCCCGCTCTGCCACGTATTGGTATCTATCTATCTCTGTGGCCACTTCAATACGTCCCCCTCTCTCCCTCTCTTCTGTCTGTCTGTCTGTCTGTCTTCCTTCCTTTCTGGTTATGTTTCGTTTTGTTTTCTTTCTCTCACACAACGTCGAGGCTCGCATTCATCTTCTTGATTTTCTCCATCTCTCTGTCCGTGCCCACTTCACTACCTCTCCCTCTCTCCCTCTCTTCTGTCTATCTGTCTGCCTGTCTGTCTGTCTTCCATTCTTTCCTTTTGAACATTTTTTTTTCTGTTTTGTCTTTCTCTTTTTCTCTCACATCGTTGAGGCTCTCCTTCATCTTCTTGATCTTCTTTGTGGTCATCTGGTCCTTGCCGAAGTCAAACACTTCCTCGCTCAACAGCTTCAGGATCTGCATGTTGTTCTCGCAGAGAACCTCGTTCGTCTGCCGCCCCAAAACAAGATGGACAAAAACAACAACAAAAAGTCAAACCAAAATCAAATACCAGTACAGTACTATTCTGGAGTATTAATAGTACGTACATACAAAACAACTACATTAACAACGGTCACGACAACAACACCAACACCAGCAAAAGCACTAACAAAAACAAAAACAACAACAACATAAGCAACAACACCAACACCAACACCACCATCAAAGCCGGACGCAACACCAACACCGACAACAACAAGCCCCAAAGGAACAACACTAGGACAACAGTCGGCGTGAGGATTCTTAAGAGTTTCCAGCGGCGTAAACGACGCGCGTGTCGTTGTGCGTGTAGAGAGAGAGAGAGAGAGAGAGAGAGAGAGAGAGAGAGAGAGAGAGAGAGAGAGGGGGGGGGGGGGACTCTTTTGTTGCTTGCCTTAGAGAGAGAGA
>MEHQ01002899.1:92692-125528 GCA_008828725.1 Saccharina japonica
GGGGGGGGTGCCTTCTATGTGGCCCCGGATTCAAGTTAAGGAAGGGAGGGAGGGGAGGGAGCTTGAGAAAGTCGTGCGAAGACAAATGAAAACATGAAAACCAGGTATCATACATATACTATACCTGATAAGATAGAAACAAGGAAAAAAAAGACAAAAAAGGGACAAACAAGGGGAAAAAGAAGCACCAAGTACCAGGTAGATGGTATGAGAGAGCGGACTGCCTCTCGCAATTTGGTAGAGCAGACAAAAGCAAACCAACCAGCGCTTGTAACCATGAGCGCACATGCATGCACACCACCAGCGGCATGTACGAGTGAGTATCCAAAATCGAATTCGAAATCTGGAAATAAAATAAATAAAAAACGAGAATTCGAATTTCGAAGTTCAGGCAGTGAGCTGTAAGGCACTTCTCCGTTCACGATACGACTCACCAGGTATGGCTAGTAAAAAAAAAAAAAAACAACAACAACAACAAGTCCAGCCGCGGAGAAATTAATAAATTAATTAATTTATGGCGGTCTTGGCGGTCCCGACAAAGTTGACTGCTGCGGTTGGTTGGCGTACAGAGTACCATTGGGCGTAAATATAAAGACCGATTAAGAGGTATATTGATGTACAAACGGTCATTATATTTCCGCCCAGAGTGGTACCAGGTACCGGTACAGTAGTAGCACGCCAATGGGTACATTCAGCGGAAGAAGCAGGGAAGCAGCAACAACAGCAGCAGCAGCAGCAGCAGGCAGTACGAACCGTGCTCGTGCGTACGTACGCAGCAGTGTGAGCGGTGGGGTTGTAACAACAATAGATAACATTCTGTCCCGAAATATAGGCACCTTTTGTACATTAATATAACATAAAAACGGTGCTTATATTTCGGAACAAGAGTGGAAGCAACCACGACGTGTGCATAAAATTGAAATTTCGAGAACCTGTTGCTTGGTTGTTATTTTGACATTATTAGTCGTATATACGAGTCTGCTGGTAATTCCTGAATCTTCCTTTCGAGACCCCGACGAAGAGCCCTCTTCTCCAAAATATTAAAGTCTTGTGTGCAGGTTTTGTATATACAACAAAGGGAAATCCGAAATCCGGGAATGTCTTGTGTGGCCCCCGTGCGATTCCAGGATTGTGAGACGGGATACTGAGCCAGCGATTTTTTAATAGCAACGCATATTCTAAAAAAAAATAAAAAAAGGAAAAGAATTCGATTTATTTCCCGGCGTTTTTACGCGGGTGGCTGTAACTTTAAAGATTATTGCGTTTTTTCCCCATCGAGGTGCCCTCAGCAACGCCGCCACCACGAGCGCTATAAGTTGGATGCCCAGCGTGTTAATAGCTGCATCCAAAAGAAAACATCAAGAGCTATCCATAATATATTTCAACTCGGCTCAACTCATCGGGGTGCATGAGATATCAAGCAAAGGGCACAAGGAATCTTCTTCGTCGCTGCTGAAAGCAACACCACACGTGCATCGTACAAAAACTATATTAAAAAATCGATTTGGCAGTGTCCGCAGTGTCCCCGATGCCGAACTATGAAGTCATACAGCAAGTGTTTTTATTTCCCTTGCTTCCCAGGTGCCTCTTTTCAAGGTGCCACTCGACGCCCGTTCGATCGCGGGGAGGGCACTCACCCCACCACAGTAGCAGCAGCAACAGCAGTAAGCAGCACCAGCAGCCTCAAGCTTACTAGGTTTGAGGATGTTGTCATCGTCGTCTTTGTTTGCCTCGTCTGTTTTGCTCGTACTTGTGCTCATTTTTACGTACGAGTAGTCGTATGATACCTCGAGTACTTACCACACACAGCTCACGGGGCCTTACTTTTCAACTCTGATGGTGTACATGGCAAGCCCTGGTCATACTCGTCAGGGGCTGCCTCCATCTGGAGCAGCTGCGTGCACACTGCTGCGAGCTGCGGGGGCGGGGCTGGCCTCGTCCAAAAAACGACTCGTACCGACGAAACTCTCAAGATGCCCCTGTTCCCTTTTTGTGGGTGATCCAGGCCTATGAAACCCTACTTGAATCAAGTCAAATCAATGCGACACGAAAACCTACGGCGGCTAAAAAGAGCGACACGTTTTCCGACGGCGTGCGTGAACACTAAAAAATCGCCTCTCCCAGCGATTTTTTAATAGCAACGCATATTCTAAAAAAAAATAAAAAAAGGAAAAGAATTCGATTTATTTCCCGGCGTTTTTACGCGGGTGGCTGTAACTTTAAAGATTATTGCGTTTTTTCCCCATCGAGGTGCCCTCAGCAACGCCGCCACCACGAGCGCTATAAGTTGGATGCCCAGCGTGTTAATAGCTGCATCCAAAAGAAAACATCAAGAGCTATCCATAATATATTTCAACTCGGCTCAACTCATCGGGGTGCATGAGATATCAAGCAAAGGGCACAAGGAATCTTCTTCGTCGCTGCTGAAAGCAACACCACACGTGCATCGTACAAAAACTATATTAAAAAATCGATTTGGCAGTGTCCGCAGTGTCCCCGATGCCGAACTATGAAGTCATACAGCAAGTGTTTTTATTTCCCTTGCTTCCCAGGTGCCTCTTTTCAAGGTGCCACTCGACGCCCGTTCGATCGCGGGGAGGGCACTCACCCCACCACAGTAGCAGCAGCAACAGCAGTAAGCAGTACCAGCAGCCTCAAGCTTACTAGGTTTGAGGATGTTGTCATCGTCGTCTTTGTTTGCCTCGTCTGTTTTGCTCGTACTTGTGCTCATTTTTACGTACGAGTAGTCGTATGATACCACGAGTACTTACCACACACAGCTCACGGGGCCTTACTTTTCAACTCTGGTGGTGTACATGGCAAGCCCTGGTCATACTCGTCAGGGGCTGCCCCCATCTGGAGCAGCTGCGTGCACACTGCTGCGAGCTGCGGGGGCGGGGCTGGCCTCGTCCAAAAAACGACTCGTACCGACGAAACTCTCAAGATGCCCCTGTTCCCTTTTTGTGGGTGATCCAGGCCTATGAAACCCTACTTGAATCAAGTCAAATCAATGCGACACGAAAACCTACGGCGGCTGAAAAGAGCGACACGTTTTCCGACGGCGTGCGTGAACACTAAAAAATCGCCTCTCCCTTTTGATTGACACCCCCCCCAACTGTTGTTAATGCCTAAAACTCTGTTACAAACCCCAAAACCCTCGTACGTAAGGCCAACAAGTATGGGATCGGAAAATAGAAAACTACAGAACAGTAAACAGGTTTTCCCTTTTTTGGTATACTATAATATGTAGTTAAACAAAACCACACAAGGCACAAACTCTGGCTCCTTTTTTTCTCTCTTGAAACCTGCCCGAGGCGGCGAAAATAAAAGAAAAACGTGTTTTTGGACACAGCACTAACCGCCGCCATCGAGTGCTCGCCTCACATAGAGCACGGGTCACCACGTACAGCGCTTAGACGGTGTATGCTCCACGAAGCAGAGAGAGAGTCACCGGTGGCAAACTTTGAGGGCCGTACGAGGTGTTCTGTGTCTGGATGTTTCGCTTGGCGCGTGATAGCCTCACGCTCCCAAGCAAGCATTCTGCATCATTTTTTTTTTTGCGGTACAACAGTACAGAACAGGAGGTCCTTTCCGATCAAAAAAAAAAGTTGGTACAGACAGAAATGGGCCAGACGCTCACGTTCCAAGCGAGGCTTCCTAGACAAAAGACAGACAGACCACCTACGACGGCCCTCGAACTTGGCAGCGAGGAGTCTTGAGATAAAAGGAGCGTGCGTCCTTTGACCATCCCCCAGGATAGCGATCGTGTTCTCGCTACTATTAAGTGTACCAAACTTCTCCATGACACCCTCATCTCCTCTAAAACATCTCGTTCTCCGTGCTCTGTGAGGCGAGGACTCGTGGCGGTGGTTGACGCTGTGTGCGAAAAGCACCGAAGCTCCTTGAGTAAGGTTGAGACGTTCACTATCACAAGCTGAAGAGATTTTATTTCAATGGTTTAGGGGATTAGAGTTCCTCACGAGCTGACCGGACGAGATATTGCCGGGTTCAACGTTGAGTAGGCGTTGATGCATTGCTGTCTACCCCCCCTATGCAGAACTACAGTCGTATGGGAAAGCTAGCCGGACGAAGATCGAGAGATCATCATGAACGCGCGTCTGAAGGGGCAAGGATTTTCATCAATTCTTGCCTATTAAGGATGGGGACCGAGATCTGCCATGCGCTTTTCGGCCGCAAGAAGAAGAAGAAGAACAAGCACGGCGGATTGTTCTGTGGGAAGCGAACATAACTGATCCATCACTATCACGGGACACCATAGTAAACAGGACCTACCGTGCACACTACAACCCATCTATTTCCCTAGGTTTACAAACAATAGTTGGTCCTATTTACTATGGTCCACCGTTATACTATACCGACGGCACTGCTCGCGGGTTTCTGCGCACGATGAAGGGAAAACCTGTTTTGTTTTCTGTTTTTTTTTTTTTTTTTCCGATTCCATAGTTGTCGGCCTAACCCCTATAATCCTACAAAACCCTAATAACCCCAACCTCGACCCCCTACTCCACACACACGAAACCACCAAAAAACATTACTACTCGTACACAGTAGTAGTAGTAGTAGTAGCGGTCCCTCTATAGTGCCGGTTGCCCGCTATAGTGCCTGTGGAATCCCTTGGCACAGATGGGATTCGCCAGTCAGAGTGGTGGTGTGCGGAGTAGTGCCGGTTGCCGTTATAGTGCCGGTATTGTTGGCTGGCGCACACCGGCTCTATAGAGAGACCACTGCTGCTGTGCTGCGGTCTCGACGACCATCTAGGATCTGGGGTGAGCGACAGTCAGTACGATACTGCAGTACGAGAGTACTCTGTACCAGGTATAATACTGCTGTTCCTTTATATCATATAGTATACCAGGTATACCTTGAGTAGTATGTAAAGCAGTGTATTGAGAATTGAGAAGGAAGAAGTGACCACGAAAAATGGCGATAACAGGACCCGCCACCGCTGCTGCTGCATGATGGGCGAGCTGGATACAATTAAGAACCGCTTGTGAGGAGGACTTTCTTGCTTATGCATGATAGCGTCGAATGGGTCGGGTGGTAGGGGAGGAGAGGGGAATTGGGAGGGGGGTTTAGGACGATAAAACACATGGCACTCGCATGACACAACAAAAATACGTGGCGCCCTATTACAAACGCAAAGCAAGGAGTATCACCTACTGTATATACACCACGTACCACTCTGACCCTACATATAAGCACCATTTCAAATAAATGTTGATACACAAACGGTCCTTATATTCCGTGTCAGAGTGGTACAGTATAGGACACGGGTGGGTGCAGCCTGATCCTACTCGGACCGCTGTTCTGCCACTGCTGCTATTGCGCGCACACCCACCACTATCAATATCGTACAGTACAGGACACCTAATAAGAAACAGGCCAATAAGAAAAACAGGCTGATATTTAGAGTAAAATAATAAATTCGGGAGCCGTTATCTTGAAATTAGTGTGGAAAGGCACTCTCTCTCTCAAATAAGAAATCCAGCCTGGATCAGATTTCCTGTTTCTTATTAGGTGTCCTGTACTGTATCGTATCATATCATATCATTGTGGGACGGTAGCCCCGCAGAAGGTTATCTCTTTCTTCGTGTTCGGTGCGGAGACTAGACACACCGAGGTGGGTTATGTGGCGTTACCACACTCTCCAGGGGGTCAGCAACACGAGGTAATCTCAGAAGGCTCCCCGAGGAGCCATGATGGCCTTCAAGCGTTATATTGATAATGAGGCGGTACTGTCTAGGGGATAGAGGACCTGGTACCCACATAATTTCATGCCGTATCATTATCATACAAACAAACTTACCATATTGGGTTGGTCACTGCTCTATGTCTGGGTCGCAATACCCCAACAGTAAAATATCGAGCATACGTTAGCATCATAGCCATGATGGCCTTCAAGCGTTATATTGATAATGAGGCGGTACTGTCTAGGGGATAGAGGACCTGGTACCCACATTATATCATGCCGTATCAATATCATACAAACAAACTTACCATATTGGGTTGGTCACTGCTCTATGTCTGGGTCGCAATACCCCAACAATAAAATATCGAGCCTACGTTAGCATCATAGCGTTAACCCATACAGAACTGCAAAAAATGTCCCACACTAATTCCAAGTAGTTTGTTCCCCAAATTCGTGGGACCAGTTCTTAAGGGGTTAACAAAGCCATCGCGCCGCAGAGCGAGTACGTAAAACTTGGAACAACAAAAACATTGAAAAAAAAAACACGAAGCTGCGAGATCGAATATTTCGTCAAATCTCATATTTGCAGGCTTGCGCTTTGGTGTGATACAGTGGTACACCTATTAAATAATAAGAAACAGGAAAGCTGGCCCAGGCTGGATTGTTTATTCAGAGAGGGTGATTTCTACACTAATTTCAAGCTAACGACTCTAGAATTTCTTATTTTCCTCTAAATGACAGCCTGGGTTTGTTACTATTAATAGCCTGTTTCTCATTAGGTGTTCTGTACTGTATGTACGTATAAATATGTACTTCGATCGCGAGTGCTGCAGGGTGTTGTAGGTTTCAGAGCGCTCTACAATTTTATTATGCTGTGAGCACCGCCGTAAAGTAGTGGGGTCCCCTACAGTGCCAGTTAAGTACTGCCGGTATCCCGCTATAAATATACACTACGAAGTCGCTTGGCACAGATTGGACGGCACAGATGGGATTTGACTTCAAAGGGAAAAAACAGACGATAAAAAAAGTGGCGATTACAACAACGGTCGTTGTCATTGCTGCGTGTTTCGGGCATCTATGATGACAAAAAAATGTTGTTCGAGTTATATATGTACAACAACGCAAGGAGTCGTATACATACACGGCACGGGCGCAACATGAACCCACCCGTACGTACGTATTTACTACTGGGCGCTCAGCTCGCTCACGCTGGTCGTGCATACATAGTATATCGACGGTTGATAACACCAAAGCTATCAATGCTTTGGTCGCTTATACCCCTTATATCCATTACCTCCCATAAAAGGGGTCCGGAAGGGGTTAACCAGTGCGGCAGTGTGCGGAGGTAGTGCCGGCTCCCGCTACGTAGAGTGCCCGTGCTGTTGGCTGACGCATTTATACCGGCACTTTTATAAGCGGCAACCCCGCACGCCTGCCGTATATATATATACAACTCCTTGCATTCCACTTGCATTCCACTTCCGACACAAGCTTCTAACTTCACGACCTATGAATATAAACCCTGTGGGATCCCCGAGATAGCGATCAAAACAAAAAAAAAACATTTCGTGTTTTCAACATGCTATGCACGAGCAGCGTGAGCGCAAGCGCCAGCAGTATCATACGACTACAGTAGGTGATGCTGCCTTGCCTGCGCCCGTGACGTGCAACTCCCTGCAATACGCATATACCACCCCGCCAACATGATCGAGCAGCAGCAGTGGCTGGACTTTGCTGCAATCGTCCCTTTTTACCATCAATGATTCCTTCTATCATAACGTCCCGGCTCACTAACAAACCCAGCCCGCGAGGTGCTGTGTACGTACAATAGCCGATGCTTTAATAAAATCGTCAAGTTTGTTGCGTCGCCTTTTCCCTTTACCCCCCCTCGAGTCCCAAGAAAGAAAAAAAGAAACCCATTGGGTAAAGTCATACGTAACAAACCAACAAATACAAGAGGAGGTGTGAGGTGTTCGTGCGTGCGTGCGCGCCGTCTTACGATATCAACCGTCCATATGTTGTTATTTGATTGAGTGTGAGAGAATGATATCATGTTTGGGTGCAGGCGTCGTTACAAACCAGCCCTTGCGTCGGGCGCCGACTATGTGCAGGACGGACCTGCAACAAAAACTTTGCAAGGCCGTTAATTACACAAACTCTGGTATACACATACTTCGTATTTCGTACGTACCTGGTATGAAGCTTTGATTTGAAATTATTGATGTACAGTAAATATTACTGGTAGCCACGAAGCCTGTAGGGCCGGATGTTGAGGGTTCGATTCTCCCCATGGAGGTTTTTATTCTCAAAATGACACCGACTGTCGAGAGCGCATATTATAGCGTGGGTAAGCAAAATTCGACGAAAGTTGACGAGGGAAGAAAGTGCTGAAATATTCTCGCGATAAAAACCAAGGCAAGAACCGTAGTGGGGGAGGAGGGAGAGGAGCCTACTTTGTGACCCCGGATCTGAGTTACGACTATTAATAGGGAGGGGGAAAGACGGAAGTGCGAAGATAATGAATGGGATGGAAAAAAAAAAAAAAAAAAAGTAATATTAATACGTCGTGTCTTTTGCTTTTTGCTGTGGGCCGTTTGGTGGAAATCCTCAATTTTGATGGATCAGGTCCGGGTGGGATCCGGGTGTGCTGGTGTGTGGTGTGTATTCTTTAAACCGTTGTTTGTATTTCTACCCGTCAAGCGCTGCCAGGCGGCGAATTATGTACCCAGGGTCAGTTGGGACGACTCAGGGTCAGGTAGGATCAGGTGCAGGTGGGATGTGCAGGGTGCCAATGGGACCAGGGCCTAAGCCTGCAGAATGATATTTGCAGGGCCGTTCTGCATTTAGGTTTCGTCTTGCAGTGTAGCACGGGCACTACTGCCTTTTTCTCTCCTTTTCGTTTCCGTCCTGGCACGAGCACTACTGCCTTTATTTAGTCGACACCGACCTGTGAAATAACAGTACAAAAGGCATCATTCCCAGCAGCTCGCCTCGGTGCGCCACGTGGTCGGTACTGCTACCTGTAATCGTCAGTTTGTTGCGTCTTTTTTTTTCCCCCATCTCCACACCCTCAAGTCCAACAATGTCAGAGAATGCTGTTGGCGAGCGTGTGCTGCAAAGCTCCTTGCAATGCTGTTATGCTGTTCCAAATGCACCATCCCGCGTCAACGGCCAAGCAACGCCGGACGCTGGGCTGATACAAATGTGTGTGGACGATCGCTGTACGTCGTATACACGAAATCAAAATTTCATAATTCGTTTTTTGCTCCTTTTCGCCTCTCATCAACTCGGCCCGAAAATGTCCATACTGCAGCACTGCCTGCCGCTGCCATTGTTGCAGTGTGAAAGAGGCCAACGAAAAAGAGGCAAAACATGTCGCAATTTCCTTACGCAGTACCACTCTGGCCCGAACTATAATAACCGCTTGCGTTGAATGCTAGTATACAAATGGTGCTTATATTTAGGGACAGATTGGACATGAAAGTACGTCGTACAGGATCAAACTACAGTAAGAAAAACTCCAACCAGAGCTCTCAAAAGCTTTCAAGCTCCCCCACCCCCTCCCCCGCGCACCCCACAGGACTCGAAAAGTCATGCAAAACAAAGGCAGATGGAAAGTGTCCTTTCTGCTCTAGCATGTGTGCCCTCTGGGTGTGGTGGAAGCAGCCAAGACTGACTGCTCTTAACTCATACCAATACCTGGTACTGGGTACCTGTAGGATACGTCTGGTATGTACTGCTGTTGTGATGCGAACGTCTCAAGCAAAGAGTCGCTGGAACATCACGTTGTTCGCCGGCGCCCGAAGCAACGCTTACTTGCTTGCTATATAGTACTGCTGTAGTTGATTGAGGACCAAAAGGAAAGAAAAAGTGCACCAGAGGTACAAATAGTGAAATATGGGCATTATACCTGGCAGTACGTCAAAGAGTGCATACCAGGTACGATAACAATTTAGGTATGCCACCAAATCGCCCACCACCACCACTAACCACGGTAATCAGGAAGTATCGTATACCACGTTGCTCTACGTACGTACTCGTACTGGCGCCTCAAAACCACAAAAAACACGCAAACCAGCGCAAAAAAAAAAAGGCCAAGGGGAGACCCGAATATAGACGAGCAAAAACACACCCACATGGCGATTATAACCTTCAGCGCATGAGTGCAACTTCAAGTTCAGCGGGAGCCGAGTGGCTGCGACGCGATGAAGGATGGAACGCCAGTACGAGACTGGACAGAAACATGACAAATCAGTCACACAAAAACAAACCGGCAACCGACAACCGACTTGACTTTGAAGTCTGAAATCGAAATCACGTAATCACGTAATCACACGGAAACAGAAAACAGAAATCAGCCACCACAAATTAGCACCACAGGCAAGTGGTGGGGAAACCGAATAGTCATCGGGTAAACCTCTCCACCCTCCACACCCCCACCATTCTCCTCCACAAGGAACAGAGTAAGTGCTACCCGGTGGTGGTATGAAATAGCTCGAACTATCTGACTCGTGACTCGTGACCAGAATTGAGATGTTGCTGTGCTGCTGCGGCGGTGCATATTAACGTAGTGAACACACCATATATATACAGATCATACCATTGCATATGACACATGGAACATTGATTGTTCTCTGATTGTTCTCTGAATAAACAATAACGAGAAACAACGAAAGAGCGCCAGTTCGCCACCAGCGAGCGAGCGAGCGAGCGCGCGCGCCCAAGACAAAAAAAAACACGCCGCCTATGTATCATACATGTGAATACCGTACCTCCTCCTCCTCTCCCAAGCACAAGCCAGCCAGAAGGCAGGCAGGACAAGCCAACAAGGAAGGAAGCAAAACAAGAGCAAAAGCAAGCAAAAAGCCCCATCGTGTCATGTTTTATACCTCCCGCGCAACCAACACCCTCCGCTAAAAACGCTGCAAAAATGTTGAAAATGGCTCCGCTTAATGCTGCTGGTGGTTCTGCTGCTGTCTCACCTGGGGGTGGCTCGCATCAAACGCCGTCGTGACAACCTGGTCCAGCAGCGTCACGTCCATCGGCTGGGAAAAATCCATGAGCTTCGCACCGGCAGCCTCCATCTTTTCGCCAAAAGCTCACAAACACCACCCAAAAACTTACTGCCTTTGTTGCTGCTTCTGCTGCTGCGGCTGCTTCTGCTGCTAGAAAAGAATGCCAAAAGAGCGCTGACTGCTGCTTGTCCTGTTGTTCCTAGCAAAGTCCTGGCAGGGACTGAGACTGGAGGGGAGAGGGGAGGGGGGGGGGTGTTGGGGACCTACCCGGACGCTCTCCGCCACTAAGCTAGGAAGGAACGCCGCTGACTCTTTTTGTCTCTCTCTTTCACTGCCTGTTCTCTCTCAAGTTCGCGAGCGGTCTCCCTCTTCTTTCCGAGATGAAAGCTCGAGCTTCCCCAGTCACAGCAGTTAGTGACTGATGGGCCAGCCCTCTGGGCAAAGATCGAAACTCGGAGAGTTTGGTTTGAGTTTTGACCTGATGCACAATGGGGGCGAGATAAGAAAATCGAGAAAAAAGAAAAACGGGGGTTGGTTAGGCCGTTGGTTGACTTCATGAGGCGTGGCTGCTTATGTACGTAGAGTGCAGTCGTACGACGAGCATTGTGCTTTGTTGGGCGTTGGGCAATCAAATAGCCCATGTTGTTTGCGGCAGAGACAAGAGAGGATGCTTTTTTTTTTACGTTTGTTTTTTGGTTTAGTTTTGTTTTGGGGGGGTGTTGTCCATTTTTTTAATCTTCGCCCTTCTTTCTCCTGCTCGCACACCTGGTCGTAACTCAGATCCGGGGTCACATATACAGCAGGCTCTTCGCCCTCCCCCCCCTCCCTCGCTACGGTACGCGCCTTGCATTTTTTCCACGAAAAACGTTCAATATTTTCTTCTTCCTACCTCTCGCCGACTCGTGTCGAATTGTGGTGAATTCCTGCTCTGTTCTGCTGGGGGCTTTTTATGTTGGTTTACGGTGCGGGCAGTCCGAACAAAGCACTCTCCATCAATTTTCTTTTGCAATCGAGCAGCCACCTTTTGCTTGATTGCTTCGGTGCCGCGCCTGGCCGCGGCAGCAGTAGCTCGTGCTGCTGTGTCTATGGCGGACAGCTCTTCCGTTAGGTCGACGGCTTGCGGTGCTTGCGTGCTACGAGGCATCATGCCCTACGCGGCCAACAGTACAAGTTGCATACCAAACTGGCGGCGACCCTGTCTCTCTTCCCTCTCCGCCCCCCCCCCTCCCCCCGCTCCCGGAAAAACACACGAAGGAAACGGGGGGTCACTGTTGCCAGATTGAATATACGGCAACGGTCAACGGCGGCTACAGCACGGAAACTCGAGCGTGCTCCCATACCTGATGGCTGACGCGAAGCCTCGCTGCTCAAGCCGAGCCCGCTCGAGTGTCTTTGCCAACGGCGCAGGTTCCTTCCACAGACAAGTGTCAGCGAAGAAGTTGGTGACCAAAAAAGCTGTCTCTCCTTTGTTGTGGCTGCAAGTCCACGGGGCAAAATCTCCCCCGATATCAGGGGTGCATGGCACGAAGCGAAGCACCCAGCCTTTCTCTTCGCCCCAACTCACTCGGCGCGGGATCAGTACGTCGACAGGGATGGATGGAGCAGTCCTAGCCAAAATCCACAAACCGCAAGTAAACACAACAGCACTCCGGTGTGCTGCCGCCTCATCCCCAAAAAATGTGGAAACCCTTGCATGCGGAATGTGGGGTTGACCTCCAAACATCCCCGAATCATCTCGGGAACGAAAGCTGTTGACCTTGGTTGCGTCCATCGCACAAAAGCGTGCTGCTTTCTCTCGTAGCTCTGCGGCGAGACGAATACCATGGGCCTGCCCAAGGCCCGTAGGCGGCCTTTAAAGACTTTGTCGTTCCTGAAGAAGGTGGCGTACCCTCTCCTCTTGTTCGTGGTTGCTCTGTCCGACGACAACTGGGGAGCAGCAGCAACAGGTATACATAGGCTTTGTGTCGCGGAAGGAACCGAAGAGATAGAAAAAGCTGGCTCGCTGAGACTGCAGCTGTTTTGATGCTGTGCACGGCTGTTTGTGAGGATCGAAGTGAAGCGTGCGCACCTTGCCAAATAGCTCTAGCTAGCTCGGTACAACGACACGCAGTGCTCGAGCAAAGTGGTAGTGCTGCTGTTGTTCTACACTGCCGTGGCGAATACATTTGTGTCAATGTTCTCCTCATAATTTGGAGAAAGTCCGCTGGCAGTATACACAGCAGTAGCGGCACGCGTGATCTACATATCGTTACAACGAGTACTGCTGTACGACAACCTCGCGCACTCGTCCGGCCCACATTACCGCTGCAGGCATAGGCCAGGGCGTGCTCTCCCCTCTGGCGCAGCTGACAGTCATCAACGCCCAGGTTGAACGAGATGATATGTACTACTTCCAGGTATGATGCGTGCTGTTTTTGCACTCTGATGATGCATACATAATTCCTGGTGCAAGTGATCACCTTGCAACACTCGCTTGTCAGCAGCAGCAGCAGCAGTATCATCTCGCGCTGTGGGCTGTGGGATGCTGCGATTTCACAGTTCATGCTCGCACGCAGCTGGCGCCTGACCCCTGGTTACTCTTGCTCCTTGTCCATGTTTTGGTACCCAGAAGTCTTGAACGCTTGGGCATATATACTTCGACTGGGTCTCTCTCACACACAGAAAGACTTGTACTTGGTCCAAAGTATTTGCCCCACGGAACCCAGATCCCCGATGTGCTGTTTACCACTGCTATGTCCGTAAATGTAAAGACCGTTGAGATATTCATATTAATAACCAAACGTTCCTTACATTTTCGGACAGAGTGGTATGGCTTTTGTGCTACAGGCAGTACTCGAGTCTACGAATACTCATACTCCTGTTCGTACACAACATACCTGCATGCCTGCTGGACTGCTCTACGAGTGCTTCTGTAGACTGCTGCTCCACTTTACCAAAGGTGCTTCGTATACCGGGATTTGACTGCTCGTACTGCTTGCAGACTATACACGGTACCTTGTACATACCACCGTATCTATACAACGGTGTCTATCACACCCCCGGTGATAACATTAACATTAAGGGCTCTAAAACTTATCACCCCCGGTGCGTTATACTCCGGGGGGGTGATATGCGACGTACCCCCGTTGATATATTGGGTGGCCGTTTTGGATTTGATAAGAAGTCTCACCGGGGTGGTATGTTCTATCTTAGGGGATGTGATAAAATGGGTGTGAAAAACAACTTCGTAGTGGCTGCAAAGGAGTTTCACACTCCAAGCGGGTTGTGGTGTGATCAACGGGGGGTGATAGTAGCAGTGAATGGTTTCACACATGAGACAGATCAGCTCACCCCAGCTCGGAGCTACTAATAGCTCTTTTGCGGGTATATCAACCCAGATCTGTAAGAGCTGCATGAGCTAGCAACATGCTTGCCGGATATATACCAGCACCTGGTATTAACGTATTTATATCATACTCGTAGCTCTTTTCACATGTTTGCCGGGAAATGGGTCTTTAGCCTTTATTACAAGGGGGGACGTAGTAAATAGGACCTACGGTACAGACAAAAACCCATACGCATACGAGCTGGGCCAGCCGAGAAACTTACAAAGCTTCCTAAAGTCGTATCTCGTGAACCACTGCGAATTAGGCTCGTACACAAATTTGAAGCGCCAACCCTGACATACCAGTGCTTGTTAAAAAAAAATATGTACTCGATCTCGCCGAGATATTCCCGAAAACTCGAAAACGACATTTTTTCATTCTAATTTCGTATAAAAAATGTAATTTTCGATCAACACGAAATTTGGTGGAGACAATGCTGAAGACACAAGGAGAAGATCGATGTAAGTATGGTCGCCCAATTCGCCACCCATCAAGAGATATGACCAACACTCGATTCCATATATAAGTCAAGTAATTACGGAAAAATGGTATTTCCGCCATCCCCGACCAATTTCGAGAGTTTTACTCTGACATTTTAACCACGTCTTTGAACCGTACGTGCAAAAATACCTGCCGCCTGCCCTCTTTGATTTTTTTTTTGTCAAGTATTTTTGATCGCTTTTGCATTTTTTTCGATTTTTGGATCGTCGTATCTCTCTCGAGGAGAAAAAAAAAAAGGGCAGGCGGCAAGTGTGTGATTAGTACATGACCTACACTGCTGTGTCCAAATTCCAGGTCCAAATTCGTTAAATTGGTCGGGGCATGGCCAATCTGCTTTAAAAACATTATTTTGGCTGGCCCAGCTCGTACACTTACTTATTTTTACGAACGATATTTGGTTCTACAACAGTATTTACTATACGTATGGTCCCCCGTAATAGCTCATTCTTCCCGTGGGAAAGCTATAGATAAGAGTTATTAAATACTATATATGTGCATGAGAGCAATCATGTTGTTTGCCGGGTGTGAGCTGTGGAAGACAGATGGGCTTGCTCATGATCTGCCCTATTAATAGGTGTACTTCGTACATACCAGGTATGTGCGAGTATGCGTAGAATGTAAAATGTTTGGAGGCTTGTCTGTTGGCTGTGCTGTGAGCTGTGAGCCTTTGAAAAGGAGCGGGACGCACAGATGTCGTTTCGCCACTCGCCACACGTTCTGCTTTCTGTAACTACTCCACCTTCAAATTGCTGGTCTCTGTATCGTATGTTGTGGTAGGTACTCTCGAACACCTGGAGGCTGTGCGTGTTATGTTTGAGTACGTCATGGTTCGTACCACCCGGGGTGATATCTTGGGGTTGCTATTCCAGCACTGCTTACGAGGCAAGACACCGCAGGAGGTGTGGTATACAACGTACCCGGGTGATACACGCCGTCGTATACGGGTATTATACTTGTACTTGTATGAATAGACTAACACGAGCTCGAGTGCTCCTACTTTTAACATGTTACAGCTACGCGTACTACAGAGGACCATAGTAAATAGGACCAGATGTTGTTAGTAAAAATACGTAAATATATAGGTTTTTGTGTCTACCGTAGGTCCTATTTACCAAAGGTCCCCCGTTGTAGACTCCGTATCCTGTGTACCTGGTACTGGTATGTTCATAAAACATACAAATATCACACCTCGTATTACACCTCTTATTATACCTCTTACTATGTGTGCTGTGTACCTGTACCTACAGCAGTAGTACTGCTGTACCACTCTTCGTTTGTATCATGTATCATGTCGTATGAAACCCATAGTTTTTTTTTTTTTTTTTTTTTTTAGTACGCGCGATCGAAGTGCGAGTATCACCCACAGCTTGCCAAGATGAGTTTCGACGAAATCCTCGATCTCCAGCCGCTCCAGCTGCTGCTCATGATGGTTTTACTTTGTTTTATCAATGCAGCTGTAGGGCGATAAAAGCAGCAGTACAGATACAAGGGTGTGCCGTACGCTGCCGGCCCTGCGGCGCTAGAGTAGACTTCTGCCTGCCTTCTTCTTCTTCTTCTTCGACCCGCCTTGTCTCTTGCAGGTGACACCATGCGGGGTGGGGTCTGTAGATGTCGTGGGGGTAGAAAGAAGACGACAGACACCACACACATGATGTTACACGTACTCGGAGCATGTTTCTTTAGTACTATTAATAACAACATACTAAAAGAAAATTATCATGGAAAGAAGCTACATGCGCATCGGCCCCCCACCGCCGGCTAAAAAACGTCAAAGCAACGCTTAAAAGCAATAGAAGCACCACCTGAGATCCCGATATATATATGAACTATCCCACGCAGCTTCCAAAGATGAGTTTCAACGAAATCCTCGAGCTCACAGCTGTAGTTTTTTTTTTTCTCTCTATATATATACCAGGTACATAAATGGCAAGCACTCCACGTGAAAACTAAAGAAATTATCAGGGTCGCGCCAAACGCCCACTGTATATCATACGTACATACGTACGCACGTACTGCTGCTGTGCCGCACTCGTTGCCCCTCGACGAGCGATAGGCGAGCGTAACGTCCGCGTGCACTTTCAGCAGCGAGCGGTGCTGTTATTCGTTCAATACTAAGATTATAGGAGATGTTGCCGCTGACGCACGACCCATAGGGGTCATCGCCGCCGCTGCAGCGGCCGCCGCCGTCGTTAACACCTTATGCGATCAAACGGCGCGGAATCGCGGCCGTCTCCGCAACCGACTTCTTCTTTTTTGCCGGTAGCTCGCTGACCGAACCGAATCGAACCGCGCGGAATTGCGGCCATCCCCCGACCGCCGACTTCTCGTGTTTTTGCTCGGTCGCCGGCCTACGTAGCGGCGCGAAATTTGCGGCCGTCCGTTCCCACCGTCGATTTCTTGTTTCGGTCGGTCGGTCGATCGGTATCTGACCAACCCGCATAGCGGAATTTTTCCGTTCCCGCCGCCACTTCCGTACTTTTGCTCGGTCGCCGACCGAACGGCGCGGAATCGCCGCCGTCCTCCACCGCCAATTCCGTGTTTTGATTGGGTGCCGACGGAACGGCTCTCGGAGCCGCTGATGATCTGCGCCGCCGGCTCCGTGTTTTGTGTTGTCTTGCTCGGTCCCTGACCGAAACAACACGGAATTTTGCGGCTGCCCCCCCCCCCGCCGCCGCCGCCGATTCCGTTCCTTTCGTTCGGTCGCTGACCAACCGAACGGAACGGACGCGGAATCGCCACCGCCCACTGAGTCGATTCCGTGTTTTTTTTTTTTCCCGGACTCTCTCTGACCGAACCACATTGACTTTTGAGGCCGACCCCCCCCCTGCCGGCGCCGATTTCCGTGTTCCTGTTCGGTCATTATTGACCGAACGGCGTGGAATCGCGGCCGTCCTCGTCGCCGCCGCCCATCCCGAATTTCTTGTTGGTCGCTCACTGACCGATACGCGCGGAATCGAGTCGCCGCCGTCGATATATATCCCCGTCGCCCGAATTTGTGTTATACTATGTGTTCGGTCGGGTTGCCGGCCGAGACGAAACGAAACGGAATCAATCGACCACCGTTCACTCCGCTGTGAGTGCTCCGGCTCATCGCCCGGAGGCTGTGGTTGCTCACAGCCGTGTCATGTAGAATGAAGGCCCAGCGTCTGTTTTCGTGTTCCATTTTTGGTCGTTTTCTCTTTGTTCTTCTCCGAGAGAGCGCCTTTTCGATGGATGCACGATTTTTTTTTTCTGGGAGGGGGAGGGTTTATGTGGTGAGTTTTGTTTTTGTTTTTGCCGCCGCCGCTGCCGCCCCCTCATCCTCCAAGCACCCATCGCCCGCGGCCGGCCGGCGGGCTTGTTATCGTCTTACGTATTGCGATACCTGGTATTTGGGGGTGCGTCTTTCTAACCCTGAACTCCTCGTTTTTTTTTTTCTTCCTTTCTTCACTTTTTCGTGGGCGGTGTTCGACGCTCGCCCCTCCCTTACCCCCCACCAAAACTCCCACGTGACGCCCCCCCCCCCTCCTCTCCTCCCCTCCAAAAATTCAAAATTCAAACATATAATCATACATGATAAAAAATATGCTATTTTAGCTATTTTACTACGTACGTACCAGTAAACACTGCAAAAATGACACTGCTCTGAATTTCCAAGTCACTTATCCCCAAAATACGTGGGGTGGACTTCTAATATTTATACATAGTTATAAAGGGTTGGCATCGATGATACTATATACGAGTATGTATTTGAACCCTTCTACACGTCGGAGAAATCACTATCCACAGTGAATAGGACATACGTTAGACACGAAAACTTACATATTCCCGATTTTTTACGAACAATATTTGATCCTATTTAGGGCCCGAATTAACGAGTATAAAATATATTCAATTTGGAAAAAATAAAATTCAAATTCGCTTTTCATTGGTCAACACACGCACCAGCACCAAATAATATGCCCCAAGATCCTAATCTTTGGTGCTGGTGCGCGTGTTGACCAATGATTTTTTTTCCAAATTGAATTTTTTTCTTCTTCGTTAAAACGGGCCCTTACTACGTATGGACCTCCGTAAAAGAACCTTAACCC
The DNA here is from genome assembly GCA_008828725.1 of Saccharina japonica. Taxonomy (NCBI): domain Eukaryota; class Phaeophyceae; order Laminariales; family Laminariaceae; genus Saccharina; species Saccharina japonica. The sequence goes on from MEHQ01002899.1 coordinate 111,354, forward strand.
TCCCAGAACTCCAAAAGTTATCCCACACTATTTCCAACTATTTTGTCCCCAAAATCGTCTGACCGGTTCTTAACCCTTAAAGGACTGGAGTCCCGTTTTGGGGACGAATTACTTAGAATTAGAGTGGTTTGTCCCCAAAACGGGACTGCAGTCCTAAACGGGTTTGAAGGGGTTAAACTGCCGTTGTGAGATGTTGCGCAGGATCTGCATGCGAGCACTACAGCAATAGTAGGTACATACAAGATCCAACCCGGGAAACATGTGTTACAGTAGATCATGCAGGTTATAACACGGTTCCCCACCCATCAGCATGAGCAATTCATAGATCGCATGTACCAGCACAGATCGAGATTTGTATCCGCCCCGAGAAGATCTATACGTTATTGTACGGGGGGCCATAGTAAACACTAGTAAATAGGGACCTACGGCACACACAAGAACCTACCATATTTGACGTATTGTTACCAACAATAGGCGATCCACCTGTGTTGCTCTCCCCACAAAAAAACTTCGATTCTGGCTCTATGTATTTCAGCCTAACGTCTGGAAGAACCTCTACCACTTTATTTTTTCCCATAGGACATTTCGTAATTCTGCTCTAGCTCCAGCCTCACAGCTAATCAAAAAGTCCACCACCCTGCGATGGGCTCTTTGGTGCTCTCACTACTGTGTGGCAAAGCGGCAGCAGTTTTCGCGTCCTCTATGAACAGCGACTACGTCGCTGAAGTTTGAAAATGTGGTTCCAGGCGGTTGAATTACGCCGCTTTTTCAAATGGCGACGACTTCCGTTGGTGCATGTTTTCGAGAACTCGTACACGTACGTACAGCATCACATTTCGTGCGTACGACCTCGTACTCTAAATCTGGTACGTTTTGGCCGTTTTTTTGCTGTTTTTGAAGGCACACTACAAAGGTCGGCTGCGGCCGCTGTTGTGCTAATCCGAAAGTCCACCACCCTGGTTATTCTTCCTTGGGTCTATGCAGGCATATAGGAGGAGTTCTGGGCGATTTCATGTTGGTGTAGGGAGAACACAGGGACAACGATGAGCGTTTCCAATTGCCTTGTGAGGGGCTGATTTTGACCAAATCCCGGTTTCAATAATATTAGGCGTTATGGAAATACATCATTTTGGTGATTTGTAGGGAGAGCAACACAGGTGATCCTATTTACTGCGTATGGTCCCTCGTAATAGTGTGTCCCCCCAAAAAAAAACGCTGGTGAGGGTTTCCAAAAGGGTTGAGGCTCCTTCCTTTTAGTACTGCACAGCTGCGCAAAAACATAGACATTGGAAATATACATACAAATCCCCGAGGGGTGTCGCAAGCTGAAAAGGGAGAAACACAGCAGCAGTCCGTAGGCGTTCGTTCCTCGTACCGGCTATAATGCGTATGATACTAGCCACCGGGCGAGAACGAAGAACATGAAAAAGCTCTTAGGAGCTAAAGAAGTGAAAAAAAAGTGTAAGCCAACGGGCAAGTTAACACCGACCAGCCTAAACGAATTGATAAGTTATTTTTATTTCAAGGTCTGTTCTATGTAGTTCACTCTAATTCCAAGTCATCTGTTCCCGAAACGGGACTGCCGTCCTACTGTAAGAGGAGCTTTTACTATTACGGGGGACCATAGTAAACACTAGTAAATAGGACCTACGTTTCGCACAAACACAAACACGTATATATTTACCTGTTTTTACTAACAATATTTGGTCCTATTTACTAAGGTCCCCCGTATTTTTTTTTTATCAAACTCGTTTACAAAATTTGCCAGCTTTGTTAGTTCGACCGACCGATTGATTGGTTGGTATATACTCAACTTTTGCGCGCTGCATGATGCTAAAACACACACACACAGGTCCTGACCGAGGCGTGGCAGAGCACGCGCGTGAGGGTGTCCATCGAGGACTGCACCCCGCGCACCGCCGTCATCGCCTCCTTCGGCGCGGAGCCCACGCCCTCCCAGCACGAGCTCCTGGCCCACGTCTCGCTCGACCGCGCCGGGAACGGGACGTGCGGCGTCGACGTTATCACAAGGCCGTCTTACTCCAGGGACGGAGTCTGGTACGTATATGTTTTTTACAGAAATGTTGTTTGCTTTAATCTTCTCGTGTTGATACCGCCTTGGGGCGGAAATACAAGGGGCGTTTCTAAACGTTACTATGAAAAGCAAACAGTCCTTATATTTCCGTCTAGAGTGTTGCTGTTTTTTTGTGTTTTTTTTTCCCGGCGTTTGTGTGTATGGTATGGGCTGTGTTTTTCGTGTCTGGTGCGCTTGTGGCGTTTGCGTTTGGCTAATTTTCCTTTGTTGTTTGCGATGTATATCGTATACGAAGTATATACGTTTCTCTATTCTCGCAGTTTGTGGCCAGAATGGACTGCTTTTTTGTATGGGAGTGCGCTTGGTATTGCGTTTGGCTTAATATCTGCTTGGTGTTTTGCGCGGTGTACGAGTATCTCCGTGTCATAGTTTTGTGGCCGTAAGAGCTGCTATCGCTATGGGGGGGGGGGGCGTACTCATTTGTTGCCTGCCTTAGTCATTTGACCATTGACCACGCATCCCTTTCGAGACGGAGCACCGTTCCTACTCCTAATAGAGACACCTCCAACACTTGGGCGCTCATTACGTTGTTTCCATATATTACGAAGAAAAAATTTGCTAATCTTATCCCCTTCCTGTTTCGCCGTCTGTGGCCGCCATCTATCTCCTAAGATAGCGATCATTTTCTCGCTACTATTTAGTGTACCAAACTGCTCCATGCCACACTCGTCTATTTTTCTCATCTCCTCTTTTAACACATCCTTTTCCTCCTTGTACCTTTCACATTCTCCCACTATGTGAATTCTACTCTCTATGGCTTTGCCACATGGGCACGTCGGTGCATCTACTGCCTCCTCCTCCCGGCTACTGGTATAGCTCCTTCTTCTTTCTCGCAGGTCCAGGTCCCCTACACGAAATCGCAGTTTCAGCTTTTTCGCGAAGTCATTTGGGCCGTGCAGATACCTTTTCATTCCTATTCCTTCTCTCAACCCCCCGTATATCTCTAAGTGTTCTTCCCCTTCCACCTTCTTTCTTAGCCCTAGCCTTTGCCTTCTTTCTATCCTTTCTTGTACTTCTGTCTTGTATCCGCTAAATTTCTCTATGTCCAGCTATCGCTATGGGGGGAAATAAATCGGCACGAACACTGGGTGTGCTGAATGTCGAATGGAATATATATGCAGCAAGAGCGATTTACTCCCAAAAAATACACGCACTGCACTGGATGATGTGTGTGCAGTGTAACCGTGGGTCGGGGGGTTGGTTGGGTTGATTCCGTTGGTTGGATGCTTGGGTGGAGAGCTTTGCCTGCTGCGGCGGATAGGATGTATGATATGGGAGCGCCTGTTCGTAATCCGCAGGTCGTCCCAAAATTTTCTGTATCCCATAGCTGAAAAGAGCCGAGCGGCATGCCTATCCCGAACCCTCGCCGCATACACCACCGATATACCTGGTATACCCCTGTTCCCAACCCCCAATCACGCCCTCAGATAGCTGCGTAGAACATATATAGTTGCAGATTGTGAAGTTGGGTATCATCCACTCAATGGATCAACCTCACAGATTACGCATACATACGAAAGATTTTTTTTTACTAAATAAATAAAATACGATCCGATGCCCTATACATATGTGCAGCTATCCGAAGGCGTGTTCTCTCTCTCCCTCTCTCCCTTTCTCTATCTTTATCTATTTTTCCCACACACACGCGCACTCTCTCTCACACACACATACGCTCTCTCTCTCTCTCTTTCTCTTTATCTTTGCTTTGCTTTGCTGTTGCGGAAAGAACAGGCACTTTGCCGTGGTGGGAGGGTCGCCGCTGCACGGAGACCGATACTTCGCCGGGCCTCCGGATAACTTGCCTTTCGAAGCCTCCGTCATCGCGGAGGTGTGTCGCGCGGGACGGACGGGCGGGCGGCTACGAGTCGCCGCAACACCAGTAGGGTTGCTGTTGATACAACGACACCGTATGATTGCTGTTTAAACAACACGCAGTAGGATTGCCGTTTATACAACAAGCAGTAGGTTTTACTACCGCAGCAGTAGGTTCCACTTACTTGCGTTTCACGTTTCGCCGCCACTGCTTCAAACAACATACTTCGTAATACTTGTATATAAGTTAGTTTTATCGCAGTATGTAGCTTATTTTTTGCCCTGCCGTGGAAAATGCTTTAACGTTTTGCTCTTATCGTAGAAAATGCTCATGTACCAGTTATGTTTTAGCTCTGTCGTAGAAAAGTGCTCGTTTTGTGCTCTGCCGCAGAAATGACAGCCTCGGTGCGACTGAATAGTCGCCGCAGTATATGTTTTCGGACGGTAGGGGGGGGAGGTGTACTCATGTCGTGCACGGCCGTAGTCGTATGACCATAGACCCTCGCATCCGTACAATGCCGGGACGGAGCACGTTGGGTTTTCACCAACCAGGCAGAGGACGGTAGGGGGGGGGTACGTTATGTGTGGCAAGATATGTGTGACAAGATATGTGTGACAAGAAATGTGTGTGACAAGATATGTGTGACAAGATATGTGTGACAAGATATGTGTGACAAGAAATGTGTGACAAGATATGTTTGACAAGATATGTTTGACATGATATGTTTGGCAAGATATGTGTGACAATGCCATACACGGCAGGGTTGGTGCCCGTGCGCCTTCTCTCCTGGTGCTCTTTCTTTGTATACGTAGGTTGACATTTTCGAGCGTTCGGGCGTCGGTCGGGGCGAGAGCTCTTGCTATCGGCCGCTATTGTATGCTACAGTAGGTCTCGAAGGACCGCTTGGATGAAATATTGCTATACAAGCGGTCCTTACATTTTGGGACAGAGTAGTATATGATACATACACCGCATTTCGTTATGATCTTGTTTTTCATCGCGTTGTTCCTCGCTTCTTTCTCCGGGTTACCACTGTAAAACCCGATGCCAACGACGATAATGCCCGATGCCAATTGCTATAATTCGATGCCAACGACTATCAAACCCACCCGATGCCAACGACTATAAAACCTACCCGATGCCAACGACTATAAAACCTACCCGATGCCAACGACTATAAAACCTACCCGATGCCAACGACTATATTAAAATGCAAACGTTTATAAAAGCCGATGCCGACGGCTACAACATGGTGCTAACGACCACAATCCGATGCCAACGACTATAAAACACGATTACAACGACTATAAAACAACCAGATTTAAATGACTACATCTAACAACGCCCTCGTTGCCGCCGCCGACTCCGCCGCCACTGCCGCCGCTCCCGTGTCTACTCTCTCGTCAGAGCGTCGTGTACCCCACCCTTGACAGGGGCAACGCGGCACCGGGTGACTGCGTCCGCAGGATAGCCATCCCTCCAGCGGTGGTTCCGACCATCACTGGCCCGCCAGGGTCGTCGTCGTCGAAGCTCGGCGACGGCGGCGGTGGAGGCGATAGTGGAGCGGCGGCGGGGTATTTTTTGCCGAGGATGGGCAGGTTTCCTGGTGAGAGAGGAGGCGGTAGGAAGGGTAGGTGGCAGAAATATATTATTGTTGTTTGTGTGCCCAACCGCGCGAGTGTAGCGTGTATAGGAGTGTGAGTAGGAGCGCGCACGCTTGGTGACAGGTGGCGGGGACAACATAGTTGGTGCTGTGTACCCACGGAGACAGGGAAGTCTTTGTCGTCTGTCTGTTCGTGTCGTCTGTATGTATGTTCGTGCCGTCTGTCGGTCTGTTCGTGTCGTATGTCTGTTTTTGCCGTCGGTCTGTTCGTGTCGTTGGTCTGTTCGTGCCGTCTGTCTGATCATGCCGGCTGTATATTCGTGTCGTCTGTTCGTGTCGTCTGTCTGTCTATCCGTGTTGTCTGTTTGTTCGTGTCGTCGGTCTGTTCATGTCGTTTGTCTGTTCGTGTCGTCGGTCTGTTCATGTCGTCGGTCTACTGTTCGCGTCGTCGGTCTGTCTGTTCGTGCCGTCTGTCTGTTTTTACCGTCGGTCTGTTCGTGTCGTCGGTCTGTTCTTGTTGTGGGTCTGTTCGTGTCGTCGATCTGTTCGTGTCATCTGTCTATTCGTGCCGTCTGTCTGTTGTTGCCGTTCTCCCTCACAAACCCCCCTCCCCCCTTCCCTCCCTCCCTCCTCCCCCCCCCCCCCCCCCCCCCCCCCCTCTTATCTCTCTCTCTCTATCCTCCGGAGACAGGGGGGAGCGCCAGCGGTCAAGCCGATAAGAGCGGCGGAGGGGATAACAACACCGACCCCCCCTCCTGGCTGGGCGCCTTCACCGTCTCCCCCTACGACGAACTCGTCACCGTACCCTTCCAACTGTCCACCCTCATTAACGGAGAGGAGGCGACGGGGGGGGCGGGGGGGAAAAGAGAGAGCGGGGGCGGGGGCATTAAAGCGAGGAGGGCACTAGAAAATAGAGGGGAGGGGGCAGAACGAGGAAGAGCAGGAGCAAGAGGAGCAGGAGCAGGAGGAGAAGAAGAAGGAGAAGGAGCAGAAGGAGGAAGAGGAGGGGAGGGCGAGGGGGTTACGTCTACGGGGGTACTTGAAAACAGTCCCGAAATGTCGGACGGGGAGCGGAAGCAGCAGTGGCGGCAGCGACCGCGGAAAAGTCGAGGGTTGATACGGTCTCCGGAAGACGAGAGGCCGACCCGAGGCGGGGACGGGGGCGGGGAGGGGGCGAGGGAGGGGGAGCGGGAGCGGGGAGGCGGCGTGGGGGTCCCCGGGAACCGCGAGCTCGGGGAAGACGGAGGTGGCGACGGCGGGTGTGAGGTGACGGTCTGCGCGGCTCCGGCGAGAATTCCTTCCGGGCAGGGAGGAGACTGGGAAGAGGGGGGGGTGGATCAAAGAGAAGGGAGAAGTGTCTGCCGCAAGGTGACGGTGAAGGGGGGTGGGGCGGCTGTTGGCGGGGTGCTGGAGCTACCGGACAGGCCTCAGGTAACGTTGTTGGGGGGGGAGGCGGGCGCGGGGAGGGGCGAGGGGGAGGGGCTCTCTTGATGTGATTGCTGGTTGTGGTATTATTCCAGTGCAATTTCGATTTGGTCGAGCGGTGAATATGTACATGAATGCGTGAATGAATACAATATGTAAGAGTAGTATGCGCGGTGGGCGGAGGGAGGCCTCTCTTGGTGTGCTGGTTGTGATTTAAGTAGATACTCTCTTCGATCTTCAGACGGTGAATATAGAAGTTATTGTTTGGGCTGGTCGGTGTTGCGTGCTCGGTTACTTGCCCGGTGGGTTCGTACCTTTTTTTTTCTTCTTTCTAGCTTTCAAGAGCTCTTTCCATGTTCTTCGTTTTTTTGCCCGGTGGCAATGTACGAGTACGTACGTACATATATACGTGTATAGCTGGTATGTACGAGGAACGAACGCCTGCCGTGTTTTCTCCCCTTTTTTTTCCAGCTTGCGACACCCGACACCCCCGGGATTTCAAAGGGAACCTTGTATGTATTATATATGTATATATATGGAACTTTTGTGTCCCGGGTTCGACTTGTGTCTGCAGCAAGCTTATATTTCTTGGCTTCGTAGCGTGTAGGACACGCCAGGTATCGGTGATGCTCGGCACGGCAAGCCAAGCAGGAGTGACATGAGGCAAGCAAGGCACAAGCTCATCTCATATCAAGAGTCACGACAGCTGTCCCAAGTAATTACTTGGTGACCAGGCCGGGCAATTCCCCGCCTCGGCTACCGTCAGATCTGCGGAGACCTATGACCACTTTTAGAACAAGATCCAATATCCACGATAATGGAGGAGTATCTTCTGATCATGCACGGTCTTGCATGACAGATATCGCCAACTGACATTGTAGTAACAACCTGTGACCCACATCGCCCCCCCAATGTTTGAACGTCTCCTACTGGGAAACCCAGTGAAGGTTTCGAACATTTCATAAGGAATACCTGGTACAGGTTTTCAAGCTATTTCTACTAGTCAGAGATGCTGTACTGTGGTATTTGATGTATATGGTTCGACTGGTTCATCCTCCTCGGGCACATTATGAGTCCCCGCCTGGTTTTAATGCAACTTGAGCGATAGCCCAACGGGCAATTGCGTCCGATGGATCTGTGGCCGTACAGATCGCTAATCCGTCGTCCGAAGCTCTGGCACAACATGTAGGATTAGAGACAGGGAATTTGTCGAGTGTAGCCGTAGTGTCCCGTGCTCAGCTGCACTTACAGCGGTGTGCCCTTTTGCGTTCCAACTATCACCCGTAATATACCGTGTTGCGAGAAAGGGCGAACTTGCGGAAACATCCGCTCATTTAGGTCGTATTAAGGCATACAATAATGACGTGTCCAGTTCAGTACCGGATTTTACAGCACTTGACGATTTATTTTTAGGAACTACGTTACCGGTACCTGATTCCGACGGGCTCTGTGCTCACCGTGCACATAGGCCCGTACGCTATTGAAGCTATTGAAAGTCATAAGCGTGGCCTTGGTAAAAGGCCTCGCTGACTGACTTCCGATACCAGTTTCTTGTGAAAGGAAAACCATCCAGTTTAGGGATTTGGAGACATGGCGACCTCGTGCCTCAGTGTCATGAGATGATCAGAGCGTATCGTACTCGGATGTTAGCTGAAGATCCACACGCGTTTGATCGTCCCAAGAGTAAACGAAGTTGTTGTCGCTTCAGTCACCCTGAAACAAGCCCCAGTATCGTTCCGTCGTTGTCGTCGTTGTTGCTATAGCCCCTGAGAGTACTTGTTGTCAGAATCGTTGCACCACCCCCCCCACTAATGTTTAAGTTTCCGGCTGGATGTCCGTCGTCCGGCCGGATGTCAGTGGAGTGTTTAACACGTGGCTTGCAACCTCACGTGTAGTTGTCTTGTGGTTGCTTGGGATTTTTTGTTTTTGTTCAGTGGAGTAGTGCCCACGAACCGTAAAAGACGTCACATGGTACGCCGAAATTACCCGTTGGTCACCGTCCCGTTTCCCGTCCGTTTCAATGTGTGGCTATTGACTTGGTAGAGTACAAATCGGATACGGACGGCGGCTCGCCAGGCTTCGTATTAACGGGGAGGGGGAAGGTAGCTTCGGCAGTGGTACACTTGCCAAGCTCCGCTCTCGATAACGATGAAATGGGACGGTTCTTTGCACAGCGTCGCGGTCGCTGATGGTGAGGGCTACTTCCGCGGAGGCTGCAGACAACGGTGCCTGCGGGGGGCTCTGTCAAATCGCCCTGATGTTCGCCTTTGTCTCCTCTGGACAGAGCGCTGTGTCTCCTCTGTCCAGAGGAGACAAAGGCGAACATCAGGGCGATTAGACAGAACCGCCCGCAGGCACCGTTGTCTGCAGTCTCCGCGGAAGTGGCTCTCGCCATCAGCCGCCACGACGCAGCTATGGTGCTCTCAGAGAATTCGCATTCCTGGTACGAGTCATGTAGTATAGATGGGTCAATGCTTGCATGATCAGTCATCGCCGTGAAATATCTCCCCAAATAAAGACGGTCTCCAGTGAGAGAGTGCGCGAGTACAACTCCACAACACTCCTGTCATTGACGCGTTCACGGATGTAAGACCGTTGCAAAGATACAGAAGTTGTCATTGAGCCACGCATACTCCCCTTGGCACGCTTGCCTTGCGGCCTGCTGCCACTTCCACCCCCCCCCCGCCCCCTCTCCACGTGCCCCAGTTGAACGGTTATGGGCAGGAGGGTTCGTGGTTAGGGGGGGGGCGGTGGAAGTGGCAGCGGGCCGCAAGGCAAGCGTGTGCCAAGGGATGGCAATCTTGTGCTTCAATGTCATGAGATGATCAGAGCGTAAATCGTCCATCATTTGGGCGATTGGACAGAACCGCCCGCAGGCACCCTCGTGCCTGCGAGCGGTTCCGTCTAATCGCCCAAATGATGACGATTACGACCCCGGCTTGTCCGGCTCGGATGATACCGTGGCTTTGCTCGTATCGATTTGGCCGGTTACCAGTTGCTGAACCAACGTTAGACAGTGACTGCCCTTCACCCAAGAAGGCGAACTCTAGGGATGTCAGGAAGAACCGCCCGCAGGCACCGTTGTCGACAGTGAGTGCCCTTCACCCAAGAAGGCGAACTCGCGGGATGTCAGGAAGAACCGCCCGCAGGCACCGTTGTCGACAGTGAGTGCCCTTCACCCAAGAAGGCGAACTCGCGGGATGTCAGGAAGAACCGCCCGCAGGCACCGTTGTCGACAGTGAGTGCCCTTCACCCAAGAAGGCGAACTCGCGGGATGTCAGGAAGAACCGCCCGCAGGCACCGTTGTCGACAGTGAGTGCCCTTCACCCAAGAAGGCGAACTCGCGGGATGTCAGGAAGAACCGCCCGCAGGCACCGTTGTCGACAGTGAGTGCCCTTCACCCAAGAAGGCGAACTCGCGGGATGTCAGGAAGAACCGCCCGCAGGCACCGTTGTCGACAGTGAGTGCCCTTCACCCAAGAAGGCGAACTCGCGGGATGTCAGGAAGAACCGCCCGCAGGCACCGTTGTCGACAGTGAGTGCCCTTCACCCAAGAAGGCGAACTCGCGGGATGTCAGGAAGAACCGCCCGCAGGCACCGTTGTCGACAGTGAGTGCCCTTCACCCAAGAAGGCGAACTCGCGGGATGTCAGGAAGAACCGCCCGCAGGCACCGTTGTCGACAGTGAGTGCCCTTCACCCAAGAAGGCGAACTCGCGGGATGTCAGGAAGAACCGCCCGCAGGCACCGTTGTCGACAGTGAGTGCCCTTCACCCAAGAAGGCGAACTCGCGGGATGTCAGGAAGAACCGCCCGCAGGCACCGTTGTCGACAGTGAGTGCCCTTCACCCAAGAAGGCGAACTCGCGGGATGTCAGGAAGAACCGCCCGCAGGCACCGTTGTCGACAGTGAGTGCCCTTCACCCAAGAAGGCGAACTCGCGGGATGTCAGGAAGAACCGCCCGCAGGCACCGTTGTCGACAGTGAGTGCCCTTCACCCAAGAAGGCGAACTCGCGGGATGTCAGGAAGAACCGCCCGCAGGCACCGTTGTCGACAGTGAGTGCCCTTCACCCAAGAAGGCGAACTCGCGGGATGTCAGGAAGAACCGCCCGCAGGCACCGTTGTCGACAGTGAGTGCCCTTCACCCAAGAAGGCGAACTCGCGGGATGTCAGGAAGAACCGCCCGCAGGCACCGTTGTCGACAGTGAGTGCCCTTCACCCAAGAAGGCGAACTCGCGGGATGTCAGGAAGAACCGCCCGCAGGCACCGTTGTCGACAGTGAGTGCCCTTCACCCAAGAAGGCGAACTCGCGGGATGTCAGGAAGAACCGCCCGCAGGCACCGTTGTCGACAGTGAGTGCCCTTCACCCAAGAAGGCGAACTCGCGGGATGTCAGGAAGAACCGCCCGCAGGCACCGTTGTCGACAGTGAGTGCCCTTCACCCAAGAAGGCGAACTCGCGGGATGTCAGGAAGAACCGCCCGCAGGCACCGTTGTCGACAGTGAGTGCCCTTCACCCAAGAAGGCGAACTCGCGGGATGTCAGGAAGAACCGCCCGCAGGCACCGTTGTCGACAGTGAGTGCCCTTCACCCAAGAAGGCGAACTCGCGGGATGTCAGGAAGAACCGCCCGCAGGCACCGTTGTCGACAGTGAGTGCCCTTCACCCAAGAAGGCGAACTCGCGGGATGTCAGGAAGAACCGCCCGCAGGCACCGTTGTCGACAGTGAGTGCCCTTCACCCAAGAAGGCGAACTCGCGGGATGTCAGGAAGAACCGCCCGCAGGCACCGTTGTCGACAGTGAGTGCCCTTCACCCAAGAAGGCGAACTCGCGGGATGTCAGGAAGAACCGCCCGCAGGCACCGTTGTCGACAGTGAGTGCCCTTCACCCAAGAAGGCGAACTCGCGGGATGTCAGGAAGAACCGCCCGCAGGCACCGTTGTCGACAGTGAGTGCCCTTCACCCAAGAAGGCGAACTCGCGGGATGTCAGGAAGAACCGCCCGCAGGCACCGTTGTCGACAGTGAGTGCCCTTCACCCAAGAAGGCGAACTCGCGGGATGTCAGGAAGAACCGCCCGCAGGCACCGTTGTCGACAGTGAGTGCCCTTCACCCAAGAAGGCGAACTCGCGGGATGTCAGGAAGAACCGCCCGCAGGCACCGTTGTCGACAGTGAGTGCCCTTCACCCAAGAAGGCGAACTCGCGGGATGTCAGGAAGAACCGCCCGCAGGCACCGTTGTCGACAGTGAGTGCCCTTCACCCAAGAAGGCGAACTCGCGGGATGTCAGGAAGAACCGCCCGCAGGCACCGTTGTCGACAGTGAGTGCCCTTCACCCAAGAAGGCGAACTCGCGGGATGTCAGGAAGAACCGCCCGCAGGCACCGTTGTCGACAGTGAGTGCCCTTCACCCAAGAAGGCGAACTCGCGGGATGTCAGGAAGAACCGCCCGCAGGCACCGTTGTCGACAGTGAGTGCCCTTCACCCAAGAAGGCGAACTCGCGGGATGTCAGGAAGAACCGCCCGCAGGCACCGTTGTCGACAGTGAGTGCCCTTCACCCAAGAAGGCGAACTCGCGGGATGTCAGGAAGAACCGCCCGCAGGCACCGTTGTCGACAGTGAGTGCCCTTCACCCAAGAAGGCGAACTCGCGGGATGTCAGGAAGAACCGCCCGCAGGCACCGTTGTCGACAGTGAGTGCCCTTCACCCAAGAAGGCGAACTCGCGGGATGTCAGGAAGAACCGCCCGCAGGCACCGTTGTCGACAGTGAGTGCCCTTCACCCAAGAAGGCGAACTCGCGGGATGTCAGGAAGAACCGCCCGCAGGCACCGTTGTCGACAGTGAGTGCCCTTCACCCAAGAAGGCGAACTCGCGGGATGTCAGGAAGAACCGCCCGCAGGCACCGTTGTCGACAGTGAGTGCCCTTCACCCAAGAAGGCGAACTCGCGGGATGTCAGGAAGAACCGCCCGCAGGCACCGTTGTCGACAGTGAGTGCCCTTCACCCAAGAAGGCGAACTCGCGGGATGTCAGGAAGAACCGCCCGCAGGCACCGTTGTCGACAGTGAGTGCCCTTCACCCAAGAAGGCGAACTCGCGGGATGTCAGGAAGAACCGCCCGCAGGCACCGTTGTCGACAGTGAGTGCCCTTCACCCAAGAAGGCGAACTCGCGGGATGTCAGGAAGAACCGCCCGCAGGCACCGTTGTCGACAGTGAGTGCCCTTCACCCAAGAAGGCGAACTCGCGGGATGTCAACGGTGCCTGCGGGCGGTTCCTCCTCACATCCCTAGAGTTCGCCTTCTTGGGTGAAGGGCAGTCACTGTCTAACGTTGGTTCAGCAACTGGTAACCGGCCAAATCGATACGAGCAAAGCCACGGTATCATCCGAGCCGGACAAGCCGGGGTCGTAATCGTCATCATTTGGGCGATTAGACGGAACCGCTCGCAGGCACGAGGCCTCTGGTCTGGCCGGGGGACACGCCAGCCGCGCTTTGTACCACCAAGTGCCTCACCGTGTGCGCCTTGCGTCTGCGGCAAGCTTTCTCTTTCTTTGCTTTGTAGCGTGTAGGACACGCCAGGTATCGGTGATGCTCGGCACGGCAAGCCAAGCAGAAGAAGTGACGACATGAGGCAAGGCACAAACAAGCTCAACTCATATCAAGAGTCACGACAGCTGTCACAAGTAATTACTTGGGTGATCAGGCCGGGTAATTCCCCGCCTCATCTACCGTCAGATCTACGGAGACCTACGACCACGTTTAGTACAAGATCCAATATCCACGATAAATGGAGGAACATCTTCTGATCGTGCACGATCTTGCATGACAGATATCGCCAACTGACAATGTAGTAACAACCTGTGACCCACATATATATACGAAGTATATATATATACTGTATCCCCCTCATACGGGATGTACATCCTACATGAGGACATATAAATTTCTTAAGTACGCGCGATCGAAGTATTACACTCAGCTAGCAAAGATGAGCTTCGACGAAATCCTCGAGCTCACAGCTTGTTGTTTTTTTTTTTAACTTTTTTAAATATATATATTTATACAAGGCTTTCCTACGGAGTGGTCTTAATATAGTAAAGGCGACGCAAGAAAAACGGGTTACCTCGCCAGCAGCACAGCGTCAACATAATGCACAGCAGCAGCTGCAGCAGCTGCAGCAGCAAAAAAGACAGAAGCAACAAACTGCACTGCTGCATCTTCATCTAAAGCCGAGGAGTGCGGACAAAGCGTTTT
>MEHQ01002899.1:130457-156091 GCA_008828725.1 Saccharina japonica
CAAAGAGCAGGAAGATGAAGGGGAGGGGAGGAGCGAGGAGGAGGAGGATGAGGAGAAAGAGCGAGAGGAAGGGAGGGAGGAGGAGGAAGGGAAGGGGGAGGAGAAAGGAGAGGGGGGAGGTGGGGTCACCGCCGCTAGGGTAACACGCCGCGTTTTAGTATCGGAAGGAGGCGGTGGTGGTGGTGGTGGTGGCGGCGGCGGCGGCGGCGGCGGCGGCAGCGGTGACGATGGAAGGGCAGCCGAGTGGCGGTGGCGAGGCCCGGGCCCGCCCTCGCTGTGGTACACGCTGGAGATGTCTGGCCGCGAGGTCGGGGCGTCGATGGAGGTCAAACTATCAGGTCCGTGTCGTCGGTGGTATGTGTCGGTGTGTCGCCGGCATTTTTTTTCGTGGGTATACACACGCTTATTTGCACACTGGGGTCTTGCAAAACGTATCTCTCTGTACACCCTTAATATATGCCGGTTTTCACTGTCGGCCATTGTTTCTTTTTTTCGGGGGGGGGGGGGGGGNGGGGGGGGGAAGGGGGTGGTTTGTATATTTTAACCCGATCCCTATAACCCCTCTATATCGCTGAAAACCCCCAATTTTCTGAACCAAGAAGTTTTCATTACACTTTGGGATGCATCTGGGTCTTATTCCCACACTCGGGTTGCTATCAGGTGTGACCGCTTTTGTTGGGGATCTCCCGCTGTAGACTTGGAAGACCGAGGCTAGGCACTCTAGCTGCTGCTGCTGCTGCTGTGTGTTCCTATGTGTGTTCCTATGTGTGATTGTGTTTTGTGTGTTTTTTGTTTGTGTAAGCTTAAGCTTTGGGTTGGGGTCCCGGCGAGGACGGCAACGTCGGTCTCGGGAGGGTCGGTTCTGGACGTTTGGTTTGGTGCTTTCCGACCGACAGTGAGCGGCGGGGCGGGGGGGGGGGGGGGGGGGGGGGGGGGGTCCTTCGAAAAGGTTGCGTTATTTTACCGGGTCGATGCGTGCGGGTTTTTTCGCCGTGCCAAAATGCCGCCGTGCGCGCGCGTAGCGAGCGAAGCTACGCACTTTTAATTGAATCCGCCCTTTTTCACCCCTCCTCCCTCTCCGCCCCCCTCCTCCTTCCCCTTCCTCCTCCTTCCCCCCCCCCGCACCCCCCCTTCCCCANACTGAACTACACGCCCGCAATCTCCATTCGACTACAGCAGCATCGCCCCCCCCCCCCCCCCCCCCCCCCCCCCCCCCCCCCCCCCCCCCCTCCCTACCTCCCTTCCCTTCCCCTCCCCCTTCCCCCTGCCGTCCGTTTTTACTACTAAAACAAAATCCACGCCTCCGCCTCCAGTGAACTCCTCCGCCCCACTATCTCCGGCCTCGTCGTCGTCCTCCTCCCCCTCCTCTTTCGGGTTGGGCTCGCCATCTCCTTGGCGTATGGGCCCCCCCGAGTCACCACCATCATCATCATCGCCGTCGCTGTCTGCGCCGCTGCCCTTGCCCTTGCCCTCGAGCACGAGCACGAGCATGCAGCTGAATATGAGCGTGGCCATGCGGGTCGGGGCGCTTCCCGTAGTGGATGCTAACGGTGAGCGAAAACATGTTTTTTTTTTTTTCAAGTTTTGAGAGAAGAAAAAAAAATTACGTGTGTTGGTTTGTGGTTTTGTGGTTTTGTGGTTATGTGGTTTTGGTTTTGTGATTTTGGTTTTGTGATTTTGGTTTTGTGGTTTTGGTTTGTTGTTTTGGTTTGTGGTTTTGGTTTGTGGTGTTGGTTTGTGGTTTTGGGTTGTTTTGGTTTGTGGTTTTGGATTTTCGGGGTTTTGTATTTTTTTTGTGTTTTTTTGTTGTTGAGGGTTTTGGGGTTTTGGTGTTTTGGGGTTTGGTAGTTTGTTTGGATTTGGTTCGTCGGTTTGTTCGTTTGTGGCGTTTTGGTTTTGGGTTCGGTGGATTGTTTGTTTTCCTGTTTGTTGCTGTTGGGGTTGTTGTGCGTTGGTTTTGGCAGTTCGTACACTGTCATACCCGTAGTTGTTGGGGTTTTTTTCGGGGTGCTCGCGTAAATTTGCCCGCACAGGCGAACTTCCTTAGATGTGCCCGCACTGAAAATAGAGCCTTCCCAAGCACAACGACCAGGTGGCACACCAACCAGGCATGCCTCTCCTTAGGGTTACGGTTAGGGTTAGAGTTCCGGGTCGGGTTGGTGGCCGCCGCTAGCCGAAGCCAAAATAAGCTCACCGTCGGGAACGAATGCCTTACAGCTTCGTGACAAAACCCTAACTCATTAGAAACAGCATCACTTTATACGGGCACGTCTGAGAAGTTCGCCTGCGCGGGGAGATTTGCGGCTACTGGTTTTTGGGTGTGTTCGATTTGGTTTTTGTTGGTTTTTGGATTGTTGGTGGTTTTTGTTTGTCGGCTTTCGGTTTTGTTTTAGTGTGTTGGTTTTCGTGTGGTTGGTCTGTTTTCGCTGCATATTTTTTTGGTTTACTGGTTTTCCTTTTTTCGTTTCTTCGACGTTCGTTTTCATTTTCATTCTCCTGGCCCCTGACTCTAACCCTGACCCTGACCCTTCTCCTCCTTTCCCCCTAAGTCGCCCATATTCTCTAATATGATCTCGTTCTTTGGCCGGCCTCTTTCTTCTCACGTTAATTTCGTTTCCTCGTGTCTTTTTCCCCCTTTTTTCTGTTTTGTCGTGGGGGACACGCTACGCTTCGTGTGTGGGAAAAACAAAAAACAAAAAACAAAAAAAGGTGTGGCACGTGAAGGCACGTGGATCCTCTGGACGGCAGACGCCCTCAGCGAGCCGGCAGCGTGGAGCCAGTCGGCCGGCGATGGGTCCGGAACGGCCAACACCTTCGGGCTGAGAGGGAAAGCAGGCCAAAAAAAAAACGAACCCGCCAACGGCTATAATAACGCCAACGGCTATAATAACGCTAACGGCTATAACGCCAACGGTTATAACGCCAACGGCTATAACGCCAACGGCTATAACGCTTACGGCTATAACGCCAACGGTTATAACGCCAACGGTTACGACGCCAACGGCTACGACGCCAACGGTGACTATGGCGAAATTTTGCCGGCGTGGGGAATGACATTTACCTGGAGCGTCGCGCACCCCCCACCCCTCCACCCCGCCGCTGTCGGGGGTGGGGCTGGCCTCGGGAAGGGCACGGCGGCAACGACACTGTTCATGGTGGTGTCGGGGGAGACCGTCGAGGAGGCCGCGGCGCGCGAGGAGGCGTACGGGGCAGGGGGCGGGGGGGGGGGGCGTGATGGAGGCGGCGGGGGAGGAGCGGAGTTGCGACGGCAGGGAGGAGGAGGGAGGGGAGGCGGGGGGTGAGGGGGGTAGCGGAGATTTGGGGCTGTGGACTCTTGGTGTCGCTCCTGAGGTGACCTTCAGGTGAGAGTCGCGTCCGTGAGAGGGAGAGGGAGCGGTCGCCGCTGCGTGCTGCGTTGTGACGTCGGTGGGATTTCGAGTTGTTGTGGTTGTGGTGGTGGTTGTCTACCGGCGGGTGGCGTGGATGACGTGGATGGTTAGTGGATTGGTTGGTTGGTTGGGTGGATTGGTTGGGTTTGGTTGGTGGGTTGTTGTCTTGGGGTTTGTTTTAGCGGACCGCGCGTTTCGTTCTCTTTTTTTGTTTCTCTCTTTTCTTGCTCTCTTGCGCCTTGCTACGTTTGTTCTTCGCTCTGTGTTGACCTTTGTTTCGCCTTTTTCTCCGCGAGGTACCCTGGAACTACGCCGTCCCTCGTGGTAGTCTGGCCGGGCCGTCCGGTTCCATCCTGCCTCATCCCAGCTAACCCCACCCTATATTCCCATCCCATCTCATTTCATCCCATATTCCCATCCCGTCCCATCCCATATTCCCATCCCACCTCATCCCATATTCCCATCCCATCTCATCCCATCTCATCTCATATTCCGATCCCATTCCATCCCATCTCATCCCATATTCCCATCCCACCCAATCCCATAACATCCCATACCATCCCGCATTCCCATCCCGCTAAAACAGGTACTGCACGGAGGACGTTTGTCCGTCGGACAGGGGCGAGTGCCGCGCGGCTAGGGGTGGGAGCGGCGACGACTACGTGACGGTGTCGAAGTGCCACTGCTACTACGGCTACGGTGGGGAGGCCTGCGCCCAGCGCGTGGTCTCCTACGTTTCCCTGCTGTTCCAGGTACAACAGCAGTAGTACAGTAGGTAGCCCCTTATATACCCGACGTCTCTTATATACCGACGTCCCTTATATACCGACATCTCTCATATACCGACGTCCCTTATATACCGACGTCTCTTATATACCGACGCCCCTTATATACCGACGTCCCTTATATACCGACGTCCCTTGTATACCGACGTCTCTTATTTACCGACGTCCCTTATATACCGACGTCCCTTATATACCGACGTCTCTTATATACCGACGTCCCTTATATACCGACGTCTCTTATATACCGACGTCCCTTATCAGAGTTGGTACCGGTCCCTTATGATGATCAATAGTGGGCTAAAACGGTGCGCAGGAATGTTGAGGTCCCTTATATACCGTGTTTTCCTCCTTATCGCGCGGTCTTTTAAAAAGGGACCGTGCGTGCTATACAGTAAGGTGGGGGCTGATTCGCTTTCAACGCCCAAACGCTTGCCTTTGCCTTTGCCTTAGCTTATGCTTTTGCTCTTGCTTTCGCTTCGCTCTTCCCTTGTGTTTGCTCGCTTCGCTTTTTTCTCACTTTTCTGTTTTTTCAGCTCTCGCTTGTTTTCTCGTTTGTCTTACTATATATTCTGTGCTCGCTCACTTTTTTTTTAATTCCCATTTTCTTCTGTCACCCCCCCGCCCCCCCCAGTTCTGTCTACTCGTGCTGTCCAACCTGGCCGTCGTTCCCGGGGTGCGTCTGGCCCTGCGCCTGGGGGCGGCTACGGGAGCGGCCCCCGCGGTGGTGCTGGCGCTGACAGGAGCCGCATCCGCCACGTACCACGCGTGTGACCTGGAGGTACGTGCGGGTGTTGTGGTTCGTCGGGGAGGAGGAAAGGGACAGGGGGGAGGGGGGGGGTACTCATATTATGCATGGCCGTGCGGCAAGCTCCCCTGCAGCGAGGAAATATTATCAAGGACGACGATGCCCCACCCCCCCCCGCGCGCCCGCTTGGACACTTTTTCATTGTGGACTTGCTGTTGCTGCCGTGTACATGCACGCGTACACCCGGCCATCGGGTCCTCGCTCATCAGCAGTAGTGGCAGCAGCAGTAACAGTAGCAGCAGCAGCAGCAGTAGCAGCAGTAGCAGCAGCAGTAGCAGCAGCGACCAACGGCAGCTAGCCCCACATCAGTACGTGGTCATTGATAGTGGTCTGGACAAAACATATGTTCGTATTTTTATAACCCTCGATTCCACCTCTCGCCTCGCCGGCTCTCCCCGCCGCACGCCTTTCTTCGCGACGCTGTGCAATATACCGCGTCACTTCGCCATGCCCTGATGTATCGCATCACCCCGCTCCGCCGCGATATATCGTGTCACCGCGCTCCCCCCCAATACATTACGTCAACCCGCCTCGCCCCGATGTATCGCGCCGCCCCGCTACACTCCCCAATACATCGCTTCACCCGTTTTTCCTCGCCGCGATATATCGTGTTACCTCGCCTCCGCCCGGATGTGTCGCGTTACGCCGAGGTCCCGCCCCGATGTATCGTTTCATCCCGCCCTGCCCCCGATATGCATAGTGTCACCCTGCCCCGCCCCGATGTGTCGCTTTGCCCTGATATATCACCATCGCCCCGCCGCGCCTCTACATATGGCGATGGCGTTGCCCCCGTCCTGCCGTGGTGTATCGCGTCAACCCGCCCCCGCCCCAATATATCGCTCACTCACCCGCTTCATTAACCCCCGATAAGTTGTGTCGCGCCCCGCCCTGCCCTGCCCTTGACTGGTCACTCTACCTTGCCTTGCCTTGCCTTGCCTTGCCTTGCTTCACCTGCCCCCCACCTGCGCCCCCGAACGCCGCCAGCAACCAAAAAAAAAAAAAAAAAACCCGCCCGCCCGCCCGCCCACAGCTGACGTGCGCTGGAGGGTTGATGAGCTTCCACTCCCTCCAGGCCCTGGACTTCTTTTTCAGCTTTTTCTCCGTCGCGGCCCTGGTGGTCCACCTCTGCCCGTTGCCCTGGGACGAGCCGCTGGTGCCTTCCAGCGCCACAGCCCCCGCCGGCTCAGCAGCGGCGGCAGTGGCGGCGGCGGCGGCGGCGGCGATGTTGCCATCACCATCCGCCACCGCGGCGGCGGCAGCAGCAGCAGCAGCAGCAGCAGCAGCAGCAGCAGCAGCCGGAACAGTCGGGAAAAAAATTGGACCTGTCGGAAAAAATGGAAACGTTGGCAATGTCGGGGGGGGTATGGACAACGTCGAATTGCTGGGAATCGGCGCGGCCGATCCCGCTGGTGACGCCGGCGACGACCATGAGGATGGTGGTGGTGGTGCTAGTGGTTCTGGTGCCGGTGCTGGTGCTGGTGGTGGCGGTGCCATCGGGCTCAACGCCCCCAATCTCGATGACAAACGCTACCCGGGTATGGGCGAGTCGAGGGCGCGGAGCGGCCGCGGTGGCGGGGGACGGAGTCGGAGTCGTAACCGCTTTGGCGGCGGCAGCGGCGTCGGCGGTGGCGGCAGCGACGGCAGACAGGGGAGCCTCGCGGCGCCTACGCTCGAGAAAAACGGTAGCACGCACAGGAGAGGGGGTACCAACGAAGGAGTAAGGGGAGGACGGGGGGGGGGGGGGGGGGGGGGGGGGGGGGGGGCGGGGGGGGCGGTGGTGGTGGTGGTGGCGGTGAGGGCGGTGACTCTAGGGCCGCGGGGTCGCGTCTGGCGTCCCTATACGTTTGCTTGATACCACCGCTGTTAGTCGGAGTGACGAACCAGCCGACGGCGGGGGCTAACCTTGCCCTCGTGTTCGCCATGTGCGGGGGTTTGCTGGCGTTCAGCTGGGGGAGGCTGGTGGCCCAAGATCTCCGGGTGCTGGAGGCGGAGGTGGCGGCGGTCGCGGCCGCGGTGGCGCTCGACGAGGAGTGGAACGAAAGTGAGGATAGTAGTGGGGGTGGGGGTGGGGCGGGGGGGGGCGTTTTGATGACGCCGCGGCGACCGTTCCTCGGCAACGGGCGGAGCGGTGGTGGTGGTGGCGGGGGAGGAGAAACGGGAGGGGGAGTGAAACTGGGGCGAACGTTCAGTGGCGGTGGCGCTAACGGGGCGAGGCAGGGGGGGGTGAGCCGCTCAGGGTCGTGGGCGCTGAGAGAGGAGGACGACGACGACGGCGACGGCAACGTGGACGGGGCGGAGGAACGGCAGAAGGAGGAAATGCCGGAAACACCGAGGCAAAGAAGCGACTCTTTCTCGCGGGTGCACCTGCGGCGCGGCCGCGAGCGAAACGGGGCCATCAACGAAGACTCGAGCAGCATCGACGGCGGCGGGGGCGGTGGCGGCGGCGACGGTGGCAGCAGCCTCATGACCGGCATCGGCGGCGGCGCTCCGCATGAGTTTCTGCTGCCGGCGCGGGCCGCTCGAACGCGGAGCGCTTCGGCGTCGGGCCGGAGGGGACTCGGCGGTAGCGGTACTAGCACCGTGAGGGCAGAGTCGAGTCGTCGCCGCGCGTGGTGTTGTCGCGCCACCGCCACGGCTACCGCCACCGCGGCGGCCGCTGCGGCCGCCGCCGCCACGGCCGCTGCCGCCGCCGCGAGCAGCAGCAGCATTAGCATCAGCGCAGCAGGCAACGCCGTTGCCGGCGGCGGCGCCAGTGGTGGTGGTGGTGGCGTCTTGGCCAGGTCCACCAAACTCAGGAAGCTCTGCGCGGTCCTGCGGTCGGTGAAGCGCGTCGCCGTGGACCGCCGCCTGCTGGACTGGCGACAGCTCGGGATCGGATGCACCGGGTTCGCGCTGGGCCTGGGATGCTTTGCGGCCCAGGGGACGTCGGCGACGGCCGGGTGGTACCACTTGTGGCACGGTGCCTGGCACGTGCTCGCCCTGGGCTCCACGGTACACATACTGCGGGCGCGGAAGTGGGGACCGCAGGCGTCACCCTCCCCGAAAGAGAGCGACGGCGGTGGTGGTGGTGGTGGTGATGGTGGTGGCGGCGGTGGTAGTGGTGGTGTTGGTGGTGGCGCAGAGCCGTGGGCGCGGGGTTCGGGGCTCGGACAACCCGGGGTTTCGGCTAGGGTGGCCGGTTGGAGGGCGAGGTGGGATTGGGTTCGCCGTAGGTTCAGCGGCCGGGTCGAGACACGGTCGTACGAGATGGTGCCGACGTAGCCACCGCCGCTCACCGAGGGTGGAAAAGGGGGGAGAGGGGGAAACGAAACCTGTGTTTTGGTGCTTATGAGTAATTGCCGAGTATTATTGCTGCTGCTGCTGGTGATGCTGATGTTGCTGTTGCTCTACGTCTACCTGGTATCTCATAATTGTGTATTGTGTTTTGCGTTTCTTGGGGTTTTTTTGCCAGCGTGGGGCGCCGTGAAGTGAGTGAGTGAGTGAGAGAGTGGAGTGCTGTAAATTCCGGTGGCGCTGTACTCGAGCTGCACGAGTAGGAGGGAAAGCTTATCGCAAAAGAGAGTGCCGTCGCTGCTGCTCTCGCTGCTACGGTGGACTACTGCTACTACAATAGGCTGGTAGACTACTCACTAGACTACTGCTACTACAATAGACTGGCAGACTACTCACTAGACTACTGCTACTACAATAGACTGGCAGACTACTGACTAGACTTCTGCCACAGTAGACTACTACTACTACTATTAATACAGTAGACTATTACTACTACTACTACAGTAGACTACTATTACTACTACAGTAGACTACTACTAGACTACAGGGCAGACTACTGCTACTACAGTGGACTACTGCTAGCAGTAGTGTCCTGCCATTCTACCAGGTGGTACTCGTAGTTGTTTTTGTTAATAGTACGGGATAGGAATGTACATGTATGTATATCTGCCTGTGGCGGACGGCAAGATCGCCCCGGCTTGAGCAAGGGATAGAATTATGCAAGCATCAAGTTCGTTCGTGCGTGGTCGTGTCAGCACAACAACAAACGTCGTGAACTGCTTCGTTGGAGGGAGGCGGGGGAGTGGAGTGAGGGGAGGGGGGTTGGGGGTTGGAGGTCGACACAGGCAACGTTCAACGTTAAAGTTTTGTGGTTTTTAAAGCTGGTACCGCTCGCCCGTGCACCACAGAGAGACGAACGGGGTCCATGACCTAAGTGTATTTTTTTTGTGATGTTTCCGAAACTTGGGAACAATTAATTACCCTGGCGAAGGAGAGAGAGAGAGAGAGAGAGAGAAAGAGAGAGAACCCACGAGCGGTAACTACTGTATGCATCTGTTGGTTTTGTTGATCGCGTTGTTCGAGATTTGAGGCTGAGGCTTGTTATTGGTGCAGGTTGAATGATGGTCACGTTTATTTTGTTGAAGGTGAATTAATGAAATTCTTCTTGGCAGCAGTTTCGAGGGTATGATATGACGGTAACAAATGACTGACGACCATGGCGTCATCGACCGCGCGAAGCAGGTCGGATTCCTCCTGGGTTTTTGGGGGATGGCGCATTCAATCAGGGCTATTCACGGGTCTTGACCCGACCCACGGGTCGGGTCGGGTCGGGTCGGGTCAGGAGGTATTCAAAATATCACGGGCCGGGTCGAGTCGGGTCGGGTCGGGTTGGATCGGGTCGGGTCGGGTCAGGAGGTATTCAAAATATCACGGGTCGGGTCGAGTCGGGTCGGGTCGGGTTAGGTGACCCCATCCGACCCGACCCCCGCGTTTTTGTACTTGACCCGTGAATAGCCCTGCATTTCATGTCCGAACTAAAGGGTATGTATACGATACGCGTGTCCGTACGTACACGGCGCTACTCGAGCGACTGCGCGCTCGCGCTACGAGGCGGCTGGCATTAATATCCCTATTTGCAAACCCATTTTGTTTGGAGAGGGGAAAAATGACATGAAAAACAACAGTTATGATGATTAGGATATGTGGATGGATCTTGAAAGAAAAAGGGTTACGGTTAGTGATCGCGCTCAAACATCTGATGGATACGTGTATAATCGATTCCCACCCAGGGCAGATAGGTTTATTTATGATCCCCGTATGATCACAGTTAGTATGAATAGCTCATCTGCATGATCTGTTCCACACGTTTCCTGGGCTGGATCTCTTCCACTCAACAACTGCCTGCCACTCAACAACTGTTTGTTTAGTAGATCCTGCGCAACACCTCATACCGACAGGTTATTAAGGATTTAGATGAAGGATTTAGATGATCTTTAGATGATCTATCTGTAGACGATCTGTCCGACGGGTTGCTATTAATAATGGTTTTGTCATTTTTTCGATCGGAGAAAAAAAACGCATGTTATCCTTCGAAAAAAACGTTTGTTTTCGCTCGGAAAAAAACAGACTTGTTTGTGTATACCTGGATCCCAAGAGGTGCCAAATCCAAGGATAATAATATGGATTGAGGATTATTTTGTTTGCTGCAATGCATACTAGTTGTCGTCGCGGGTGATAATAAAAAAAATGAGAAAAAAACGGTCGAAAATCTCACCAATAAAAAAAAGAAAAGAAAATGACTCGTGCCATGATCTCGCTGGCTGGTGGCGTGTGTCACGCGTGGCGTGCTTTCGAAGACTTATTTTCATTTTTGTCGGGGAGTCCTCGGTTTAGTGCGGGAGATGTCTCTCTCCTTCGTCTCTTGAGGGCTAACAACAAAGACATATAACATGGAAATAACACAAATACATTTCAGGGAACATTACTTCAGTAGTATTGCTGTGTGCTCAATCAGGTGTGTCTCTCGCTAAAGTTAAGCGAAGGGCGCGGAATCCTTGTATGGTGTCATCATATTTAGAATAGTTCTCGGGCGATAGAGGATGGGCCGCGAACTTATTTCCTAAGAGTTTTTTTTTTTTTTTTTTTTAACGCGAGACGGTCAAAGGAGCGGGGGGGGGGGGGGCGACAAGGAACGCTCGTACTGCTGACGCGTGCTACGGTAGAGGTAGCATTTTTCGGCTGAATCGTTTTCTGAACGATCGGGCTCCTTAACCCAAATTCGTCGTTTTTTTCATTTTTGTGACGAATAATGTTTCAGAATATACTTCGGCCAAGCGATTTATCATCCGGCAGCACTTTTGTTTTCCTCCAAAATCATTTTTTCGGTGAGGTATATATGACGCTCCTTAAGTGAGGAGCTCAGAAAAAAACATGGTGCACCTCTATCGTAGCATGCGTCTGCTCGTGAATTTATACTGTACGTGTGTGTGAAGGAACGAGGAGAAGCCACTTCAGATCTCCGCTTCGAAATCTCTGCTTCAAGATATCCGCTTCAAGATCTCCGCTTCAAGATCCCCGCTTCAGATCTGCGCTTCATATCTCCGCTTCAAGATATCCGCTTCAGATCTTCGCTTCAAAACCTCCGCGTAAAATCTCCACTTCAACTCTCCGCTCTAGATTTATATACGAAGTAGTTTGAGATCCTTACTCCAGACAAAAAACCTAATCGTAAACTCTTACGTAGGAACATCGAAAGTATGGTGTCCTAGTTTATGCATGCCTTACCACTACACGTGACCGGGACCCCCCCCCCCCATGAACAATATGGGCGTTAAGCAATCCTTGCTGTGATGAGGTGCTCTAGGGCTATAGAACGGGTGAGAGATAATCGTACAGGTCCGAACCTTTGTCCTACCCTAAGATTAGTCTCGCGTACTGAAGTTTCCTTGGTAGATCAGATAGGCAGTAGCATCGAGGCTTCGTGAGCCCGTAGGATTTTTTCTGGGTGTCAGAATATTCCTGAAAACGAGAGAACCCGTAGATTTAGCTCTTAGAATACCACAAGATTGATGTTACCCCTTGGGTATGATAAGACGATCACTCAGGAATAGCTAAGCATCATGGGAAAGTTCCCTTGGCTACTGTAATAGCTATCCGACTAACGGGCTGTTAGCGGGAGAACTAGCGTAACCACCCGAATAGCGGGCTATTGGCGGGAGCACGAGGCTCTGGTGTCAAGCAGAGCCTCGCCAACTCTCCCCCCCCCCCCCGCGCGCTGTCACTCTCCTTCCCCTCAAGGGTCTCTATCCCAGCTCAGCCTTTTAGTCTCTCATCATCGTCAGAGGTTAAATAATACCTGGTATAAAGCAAGAGGTCTCCTGTACTGAAGAAAAAAGCTGTGATTCCAAGCCAGCAACGTTTAAATCCTTGCGCTCCTTCCATTACATCTCGAGCATCACTTCACATTGTGGAGACATTGAACGATGTATAATAAGTAGCATGCCCCACAAGGCATCGACATCCTCTCAATTCGATTCGGCACGCTCAATGGGGTGAGCTACATCATTGGACATTTGTCTCCACACGGAAGGATCGATGTGTTTACGCCTACATTCTGCAGGAAGGGAGGGGGGGGGGGATGGGGTGTATTTCATATTCATGCATAGCCGTAGTCATATGACCATAGACCCTCGCATACCTACGATGCCGGGACGGAGCATGTCGGGTTTTCACCGATCGACGAGGCAGACATTGCTAGCACCAAGCGCGAAGCGCGGTGAGGTGTTCGGCGAGTCGCATGAAGGGTGAGCTGCATCCTACTAAGAACCGCTTGTGAGACGGACTTGCATATGGATGACAGCTTCAATGATTGTGATGGGGGGGGGGGTCCCGGACATCTAGTGGGTGTACTACTGTATGCAGTGGCTTTAAAAACTCTTGTGGTGCGTATATAGAGAGCTGGAAATATGTGCCCCGCCGTGTTAGATAGGACATCAGAACTGCGCCTGGTGTGGCTATTACGTAGGACTGTTTGCGTCGAGCATTGCCTGCCTCGTGTGGCTGGCCTCATAATTGCCAAAATCACGTTATGGTGACACTTTATTATACGACAAGACTCTTTTCAATGAATAAACCGTGTTTTTTGCTTGAATGATTAATCAATACTCCCCCTCCTGAGTGAAAACGCTCCGACTACCGAACGTAGCACGGGCTTACTGTACGAAGGAACAGAAAGCGCTCAAATCTCTCCTCTCCCACCAATCAGCGCCCGCCTCGCAAACCTCCAACCCTACAGACGAAAAAAAAAAAGCACACACACACACTTCCTCCTCCCCCAAACTTACTGGTTTTTCCTCCATCCTACGTGAAAAAAACTAAGAAAACACGAAAACAACCGCCTGTGCAAAACCATGCAGGGGGGGGTCATGAAAACAATCGACCCCCCCAGGGAAAAAAACACATTCACATTAATTACGCCTGCCTCGACTGCAAACCCCGCGAGGGGGGGGGGGGGGGGGGGGGGGGGGGTAGATGGAGGCTAACGACGGATGGACGTGTCTCAAAAATCGCCATCGCTACCTAAAACATGCGCAGGTCTCGTAGAGGGGTGGGGGCGGGGGGTGGGGGGTCGGGGGGTGCAACTAAAACCCCCTCGCGAAGCGTAGGCGACGGCGCGCTTACCTATCATAGGCGCGTCGACACGAAATACATCATACCCCACCTCTGTTTGTATACTTCTGTACGTGTCTTCATTTATAAGGTTGGCTCTTTCTTACGCTAGTTGGGATCAATGTACAGGACAGTCCACCCCTTCCCTTCCTCTCTCCCTCCCTCCCTCTCTCTCCCCTTCCCCCCCCCCCCCCCCCCCCCCCCCCCCCCCCCCCCCCCTCTTCTCGGTAAACTTTCTTCCGACTGTAACTGAACTGTCGGCGTATGCTGTGCTCCTTCCTGTACATCGTTTCTCCTATGTATGTGCGATTCAAACCCCAACGGGCGCACTCAAAAATAAAACTCCGGCTAAACGCTGAGTGCGTTCATGTGTACGTACGTAGTGTCTCTTCGTTTGCCTCCAATGCACACTGATGCTGCTGCTGCTGTATGTACATACTTTTGTCCTGAATGTATCGCGTATACTGCCATCTGTCTTGTCTTGTCTTATCTAGTCTAGTCTATATGGGTGCGAAATAGTTACACACACATGATAAACCGTACCCACCTATACCCCTCATCCGCAAAACAAGAACACCAACAACAAAAACACGCACACAGACACACACAACTTTGCAGTGACGTACCAAGTTCGTACCCGGTACGTTTACACGCCGCTGCCACTCAGCGCGTATCAAGTGAAAAAAAAAAGAAAAAAAAGGTCCCGTCCGCAAAACGAACGAAACAACAACTACTGATAAAAAACGACCCATCTTCTACCCTCTACTACCCAAAATCAAGCACAACAACAAAACACCACCACCCTTTCTTCGTTCTTGAAAAAAAAAAAGTAAAGCAGTCCTACGCACGGTTTTTCGCTTTGTTTTTTTACTGCGCCGTCTGTACGTTCACACGTATATAAACACTACAGCAATAGTAGTGGTAGTAGTAGTAGTAGTAGTAGTAGTAGTAGCAGCAGCAGCAGTACGTCTGTTTCTACGTGGAGAGTTCTGACTCTGCGCAGACAAGCACAAAACAAACGAACGCTGACTGAATGACTGCCTGCTGCCGCAAATCTCAAAACCAAACAGTGCAACAACAAAAACAACAACAACCGACACCTAGTGCAACAACGACAATGAAAAAATATTGTCGTGGTACCTAACAAACCGCTGGGAGAAAGAAGGTGCCACGAAAGAACGAATACAACCAACTGCATGCATCCACTCACCCCCCCTCTCGCGTAACTTACCATAGCGATGCTCACAAAAACGCACCGCCCATCTTTAACTTTTGCTTTTTGCTACGTACGGCTGGCTAAAAAACCACTCCTTTACTTTCATGACAAAAATAAACCGTACCGGCTTCCTGTGTCTCTCTTTAACTTTATCTTCTCTGTCTCTCTCTTCGCTGGGCGCTATTTTCATTCTGGCGTACCACAACGTACCCCCCCCCCACACACCCACACCAGCCCCTTACGTACACGCCAACATTTTGAAAAAGAAATGCAAAAAATCGGGGCGACGGGCCGGGGGGGGGGGGGGGAGTGTGGCTGGCTCCGAAAAAGGTCGCCACGAATGTGCGTATCTCATATACAACGGACGCTCTTCTTGAACCACTGTCTGCTGAGGCGCCGCACACGGTAGATAGCTGCTGCTGCTGCTGCTGCTGTTAGCCCCACCGCACATACGTAGTGTATTGCCGGCGGTGGTGCTGGGGCACCCACCCACCCGCTGCTGGCATGCGCTGATACTAGGGTCTCCTGTTGAAAATATTTGTTAGTGCGTCTTCGTCTTGCAGGGTTTCTTGCAGGGTTTCTTGAGGCAGGCAGGCTTTTTGGGGTTGACCGTCGAGCGAACGCCGAGGCACCCGAGGAACAGCTTGAACACCTTGCACAAGGGGTCCTCGAACTGCGCGGCACCAGACAAGAAACAAAAAACAAAAAAAACGGATAATAAGGAAAAAATGAACAAAATGAACAAAATGGTGACAAGAACGGAAAAAAAACAGAAAAAAACAGAAGAAGCAAAAAAACAGAAGAAAAGAAGAACAGAGCAGAAGAAGAAAAGAAGAAAAGAAGGGAAAAATAACAGAGCAGAGAGAGAGAGAAGAAAAGAAGAAAAAGTAGAACAAACCACGCCGGGATAGAGCCGTCCGTATGTATATAACTTGGCGTGTCTACTCGTGCATAAAGGAGAGAGGATGATAGGGCGACCGGGAACCCAACCAAACAAACCAAACAAAAAAAGTAGTCTTGGGACGTGTCGGTTCATATATTCTCGTGTTTGTTTGAAGAACTGACCGTCGATGGCGGCAGCAACGTGAATTGTGCTTGGGTTTTATCGCGCGAGAGGCATTTATTTGCGGTGGGGGGTGAGGGCGAGGGCGCAGGGGGGGGGGGGGGGGGGGGGGGGGGGGGGGGGGGGGGGGGGGGGGGCACAAACCCGCACACCCACGACACGCGGCACACAACACCAACACACAACAACACAACACAACACAACACAACACACAAAATCCCAAAACCCAACTCACTATTTGTTGTCCTTCCGTTCTTGTAATTACCCCGAATACGAATACCAGTCCAAGAAACACGAAAAACGGACCAATGTACCTATATACCAGGTATAGTATTAAGGTTATTACCGGCCTTCCAAGACCACATTATTACACGAAAATGTCATGGTACTCATGGCCCATACCACATAATTGTAGTCCAGTACCAAACCTCCCCAGGGTAGCGCAGCACCTTTACAAAAACCCAACACCCAACAATAGCCCAACACCCAGCACACTCAACACGCAACACGACAGCGAGCGAAGCGAAGCGAAGCGAGCTCACGTGGGGGATGAAGTAGTCCATGAGGTGGATGGCCGTGACGTAGAGCGCGACTATCGCCGCCGCCTCAGCGGAGGGACCGACACCGTGGGAGACAGACCACGACCCGAGCCAAGAGAGGGGGTACGGCTGCATGCATGATTGCATCACCAGTCACCAGCAACAACACCGACCGAGAAAATACACACGCATGGGGGGGGCGGGAGGGGGTGGGGGGGGGGAGGTTTCAGTGTGCAGTGTAAACAATCATTTGAGAACAACAAACGCTAAACCACCCGCACACCAAAAGAGACAGCAGTGAAAACAAAAACAGCTATGATATTAATACCAGGTATTCTTGTATATAAACGAGTACATATTCATCCATGGTTTTGATTGCTTGCACCGCGTAACAACCTTGCGCAGACAGGCCTTGCACAGGCGTGTACCGAAAAGTCTCGAGTCCTACAGTATATACGTACGACCGTAACGTGGAGGGGCGGGGGGGTTCATATAACTAGCACGGCATATTGCCCATTCATTTCCGTACAGAGTAGTACCAGTATACTGTATTGCAGCGACGACGATAAGTGCGTTGTTCTTGCTATTCCCTACAAGTTGCTGCTTACTTAGGAAGGTTTGGGGCGCTCGCAATGAGGTACGTAGCCGCTACTATCACAGGGGACCACAGTAATCAGAACCCATCACAAACACTAAAACCTATATATTACCGTATTCACACATCAAAACCTATATATTACCGTACTCACACACTAAAACCTATATATTACCGTATTCACACACTAAAACCTATATATTACCGTATTTATACTATTAATAATAATATTTCGTCCTGATTACTAACGTTCCCTCGTAATGCAGTTCAAAGGACACCTAATAAAAAACACGCTTTGAGAGTACGAAAGCCAGGCTGATATTCGGACGGAAAAAAAAAAAAAAAAAATCGGTATGGTTTCATCTTGGAATGACGTTCTCCCTCCCGTGATGCAGTACAGGACACCCAACAAGAAACAGACTTTTGAGGATAAGGAAAAGCCGGGCTGATATTTTTAAGAGGAAAAATAAGAAAAATCGAGAGAGGTTTATCTTGGAACTACACAACAGTAGTCGTAGTGTAGAAAAAAGAACCCCTGCTCCCAAAACAAGAAACCCAGCCTGGGCCAGCTTTCCTGTTTCTTATTACGAGGTATCCTGTACTTGAGCACTAACAGCAGTAATGATACTACTGCTGTAACACTAATCATGATATAAGGGGGGGACCTTAATAAAACAGGACCTACCTCGTACGGTACATACAAAAACCTATACATTTCCCTATTTACATCAAACAAAATCTGGTCCCCCATTTACTCTATAGGTCCTCGTAACAATATAGTACAAATCCTCAGGAAAAAAATGAAGCTTGCAAACCTGCCTGCCTGCCTGCCTGCCTGCCGTACCATGCGCGGGATCGGCGACCTGTCCAATGTGTGCGTGTATCGTACATATGTGTGTATTCGTTTTCTTCGTTTTTTTTTCTTCTTCTTTTTTCGTTTTTTTTCTTTTAGTTTGTTTTCTTGTGAGCTCTCCTCACCGCATCGGAGGACAGCAGGCCGTGGGGGTTGGCGAGGATGTAGTAGAGGCAGGACGCCCCGAAGCAGCGCTGGACGGAAAAGGAGGGAGACGCTACGGCGGAAGGAGTGCGCTGCAGGTTCCACGAGTGCCCCTCAAGGCTGTCGCAGAAAAAAAAAGAAAAAAAGAAAAGAGAAGGGAGCGAGAGCGGGGGAGAGAAAGACAAGGGAGTGAGGGAGAGAGGGGGGGGGGGGGGGGGGGAAAAAAAAAAAGGGGGGGGGGGGGGGGGGGAAAAAAAAAAAGGGGGGGGGGGGGGGGGGGAAAAAAAAAAAGGGGGGGGGGGGGGGGGGGAAAAAAAAAAAGGGGGGGGGGGGGGGGGGGAAAAAAAAAAAGGGGGGGGGGGGGGGGGGGAG
Source organism: Saccharina japonica (assembly GCA_008828725.1). NCBI lineage: Eukaryota > Phaeophyceae > Laminariales > Laminariaceae > Saccharina > Saccharina japonica. The sequence continues at coordinate 148,661 of MEHQ01002899.1, forward strand.
CAAGATGAGGTCAGGTGAGGCGGGTACTTTAAAGCCGAAACAAAGAAATGATTGAAAGGGGGGGGTGGGGGGGGAAGAAAGAGAGAGAGAGAGCGACATATTGAAAGAGAAATGAAGGGAAAATGTACTATTACTCGTAGCGCTGCGGTGCACTGCACTGCGTGCCGGCGGCTCGGGACATACATCTCAGCAAAGGCTGCAATGCATGCAGCACAACCGCGTTAACACAAACTGGCATCGTTAACCCCCTCGAGGACGAACCGAGCTCCATGCTACTACGGCGTACTGCTCTACACGACGTTTTTTGCTGGGCACTGCTATTGCTGCTGTCGTCCGTTGAAGAACATGCCCCACGACTATTGCCCTCGTAAAATAATAGAAAATGCACACAGTAATATTGTTCTATTTCGTTATCTCTCCCTCTGCCCCTCCCAGTGCCCCCCGACCCCCCCCCTCTCTCTTTCCCCCCCCTTCCTGTAATATATGGAAACAACGTAATGAGCGCCCAAGTGTTGGAGGTGTCTCTATTAGGAGAAGGAACTGTGCTCCGTCTCGAAAGGGATGCGTGGTCAATGGTCAAATGACTAAGGCAAGCAACAAATGAGTATCCCCTCCCCATCTCCTCCCCCCTCCGTCTCTCCCGTTCTCTCCCCCTCTCTCTACCCGCTGCAGCTGTTACTGCAACTGCTGCTGCTGCTGCCGCTGCAAATAGCTCATCTCACTTGAGAAGGTCGGCCAGGATGCCACCGCCGCAGCCGGCCAGGGTACCGCACAGGATAGCGACGCCCGCCGACGTGGTGGCCTTCTCGAAGTGCGCAGTCAGAGCCTGCTCCAAGAGAGAAATATACCACCCACACCCACACCGACAGTAGCGACAGCACAAAGAAACCGATGAAACGGGGGGAAAAAACGTCAGTTTTCAGCGCCCCCCTATGCACGTACCAGGTACGTAGCGCATCGTATTTCTAGCCCGGCTGCTTTGATTGTGTCCATGATATCATAATTTACACTTTGTACTGTAACTCAAGTAATTTATTATATTTAATATATATATATATGTACCCGTATACTAGTATACGAAGTACTTCGTGTTTTAGTATTTTGAGCCTATTTTTTTGCCCATTTTCCACCTTTCATTTTACATTTTACATTTTACATTTTACATTCTCCTCTTTCTATATTCCAATATCCTCATTCCTTTTCTTCTATTTTCCACTTTTTCCATTTTCCTTGCTTTTCCATTTTGTCTTGCTTTTCCATTCTCCTTGTTTTTCCATTTTTCCACTTTTTCCATTGTTTTGTTTTTTTTCTCTTCTCAGTTTTTCCACTTCCCCCCCCCCCTCCCATTTTCCTCGCACACATATAATATACACATACACCGAAGTATACATACATACCTTGTCCACTCCCCAAGAGGTGATGGCGTGAGCGGCGGAGAGGGCCCTTCCGAAGCCGGCGATGAACAGCACCAGCTCGTGGCGCATCACGTGGCAGTGCCAGAAGTCCCCGGGGCAGAAGAAGGTCAGCCACCACGCCACCACCAGGGCGGGCCAAGCGGTCAGCGAAGACATCCAGGAAGGGGTCTGGCCGAGGACCAGCACGCCCACCAAAAGAGTGCCACCTATAGTATGGAGTATGGATTAGAAGAGTTGGACGGAAGAAGGATAAGAGTGCGTATTCTATTGAGTACACGAAGGGGAGGAGAATTGGTTGGATGAGATTGATTGGTGGTATTCGACGAATTGCGACAGCTTTTTCATTCCGAATGAATAATGCCCTGCACATTGTCGGAAGGCAAATAATATAATAAGATTTGGGTTTTTTCCTGCCTAGAGTGGGAATGGAAAATGAGGGTTGAGTGCCACCTATATAATTATGAAGGTACTTCGTATGATATGATGCCGGCATTATGAGTATGGTTATTTTGTTTTTCGTTTTTTTGTTTTGTTGTGATTAGTTTGGAGCGATTTTTTCAAGAGAGATGTTGAGAGAAACAAAAAAAACAAAGGTGGGGGGAAGGGGCAGGGCGGGCGAGGAGTAGGGGGGGGGAAGAGATACATATATAGGTACGCTCCAACGTGTGTACGGTATGACTCTTATTACTACAGTACCAGTGGTTGTGTTTTGTGTTGTTTGAACTGAACCGGACCAGGAACTGTAACATACCGTATATATCGCTGCACTGAACTGCTGTAACGTACTGTGTACTACTGTGTGCTGACTGCTGTGTACGGTGGCGGGAGAAAGACAGACGAACAAAACACATGGGTTGGAAATATTAAAAATAACAAAATGCTGTTCTACACTGCTGTACTGGTCTACCCGCTTCAGGAATCAAATCGGGACGGCATTTCGCTCCTTCCGGCCAGCAACCACGCAGAAAACAAAAACAAACAAACAAACAAACAAAACAGAAAACAAAAAATGACACCTCTCCACCCTATAAATACCAAGTATCAACGTATATATATCAACGTTTAAAAAAACATCACTCTGGACGGTAATGTAAGGGCCGTTGGAGCATAAACATGAAGTCTAAATGGTCCTTACATTTTCGCCCCGAATGACATTTCACTGTATATTGTTGAGGCATTGGAGAACACGGCTATTATTACCAGATATCTACTTTTAAGTAACACCAAAGAAAAACAAAAAACAACAAGAGATTAAAAAAAGACGAAGCACACGTCAAGAAAAACCCAGCCCTCTCTCTCACACACACGCTCACCGAACTGGATCAGCGAGCACGCCACCAGGGTTTCCACAGCGTGCTTAGGGAAGCGGGCGATGGAGCGGTAGGCGCGGCAGGCCAGGACAGACCCGAAAAAATCCAGGACGGAGATGCGAGGAAACCCATGCTGTAGTTTTGTTGTGTTTCAGTTTGTTTGAAAAAGGAACAGGTTTTGCAAACAAAATCGTTGTTTTTGAGAGCAACGAGAGAGGTTAGGGGAGAGCGGGTGTGGGCCGAAGGAGGCGATGGGAGGGGGGGAGAGGGGGGGAGGGTTACAGTAGTTCAGTTCTCTTTTTGCGTGTGCATGCGGTATAAACGATAAACATATATATCCTTCAAAATGTCATTGACGCCGTAAAGCACGCGCAATCGAAGCATCACAACCAACCACCAACCAACTTATCAACCAACCAACCAACCAACCACCCAATCAACCAGCCAACTAACCAACTAACCAACTAACCAACTAACCAACCAAATCAACCAAACCAACCAACCTAACGACCAACCAATAAACCAACCAACCGAACCAACCAACCAACAACCAACCACACCAACCTACCGACCAACCAATAAACCAACCAACCAAACCAAACCAAACCAACTAATCATCCAACCAAACCAACCACGCAGCAGGACGGGCCGTCAACCCAACGGCCCACAACGAACAACAACCAGCCCCAACAACCTAACGACCAACCTAACGACCGACAAACCAACCAACCAACCAACCAACCAACCACATCAAACAATCACACCAAACCAAACCAACCGACCGACCTTGAGGGTGATGGACAAGGACTCCAACCACCCGAAGTGCCCGCGGAAAAACTCCCAGAACACGACCGCCAGGCATACGTAGATCGCCACCGCGACACACACCGCCACCTCCGTCTTCCCGACCTTCCACCCGGTCCACCCCTTGAGGCAGCAAGCGAGGGCGCTGCACTTGCAGCCGCCGGCGCCGGCACAGGCGCCGCTGCAGCCGCAGGCGCCCACCCCGCCGCCGTTGGCCGAGTAACCGTGGCCCTCATAAGCAGCATCCTCGTCATCATAATTGTCGCATCCTTCCTCCTCGCCGTTTTGGCTTTCGTCGTTTTCGCTCATGGCGGCATCATCTCCATCGCAATAGACCGGGCAGTCGACGTCTTCGACCACCGAGCTGGTGTCGCTCTTCTCTCGCAGGGAGCGTTTTTTTTCAGGGAGCGGAAAAGAGGCGTACGCCGACGGGGGGGAGGGGGCGGGGGGGGGGCGTACTCATTTGTTGCTTGCCTTAGTCATTTGACCATTGAGGAGGGGGGGGGGGGGTGAGGGGTTAAGGTGGTGGGGTTGGGGAGGGGGTGGGGTGGTGGGGGCGGGCGAGGGGGGGTGGGGGGGGGCGGGGTCACTCATGTCGTGCAATGGGCTGCAAGGGGGGGAGTTGGGGGGGGGGGTTGTGTTGGGGCAGAGGGGGGTAAAGATAGTGGACCAATTGGGGGGGGCGGGGGGGCTGCTTCACGCCGTATATATCAGTGAGCCGCCGCACAGACCGGTTACAACGTTTCTGTGCTTGGTATAAATACCTCGTACGTGTGATACCTGGTATATACTTAACACCGAAGCCCTATCCCTATCCGACATGAGAGTATTGCGGCGAAAACACGCCCTGCTATCACAGGTGTCATATATACGTACTTACTGTACAAAGCAACAGGTTAAAAATAACGCTTGAAGTAAGAGCTGTGAAGGAAATTCAGGTAATTTTCTCACGGACGCGTCGTATTTGACTGCGCTTGTTGATGTGTTGATGTGCTAGCTGTGTTACAGCCGGTTTGTCGTTTGTCGTGCAATCTTGGGGCGCGGGGTCTCGTGACAGACCCCTCCGCTTTATTCCCTCTTCCCTTCCTTCCTTCCTTTCCAATTCCCCTTCCTTCCTCCTTGCGATTGATGCGAGGATGAGTTTGCATACATATGTACGGTAAAAAGATGACCGTTGAGTTCGCACAGGGTTTTTTTGGTATCGTTTTCAGCGCTCGTTTTCTCGACAGCGTTACGAAGTAAGTGTGTTCAAATTGGACAACAAATAAATGTACTTTCGGAAGGCTCTCGACCAGACCTTTCTGAAAACACCTCTCAGCTCTCTCTCTTTGTTCGGTATTGACAACCTTTATTGTTATTCTGAGCAAATCGAGCGATTAAAAAACGATCGCACCCCTGTTGTTGTTGTTGTTGTTATCGTTTCAGTTGCTAATCCCTATAGTCTGATCTAGCACGATCACGGCCCGTGGTCACAAAAGTGCTAGAGCCATCAGAGAATCCTAAAGAACACGTACACTTAGCAGGGAAAGGATACACAAGTCCGAAGAGGTACACCTAAAATCCCTACAGCATGTTGTGCGAAGGCAACGCTCTTTACCGCATACCAGTACGTACGTAACATTAACATTACGAAACGTTCGCGTCATGTACATATAATACGAGTCATGTTTCATGTTTCATGTATTTTATGTATTATGAGTGTTATCACATCTCCGAAACCCGAAAAAAGAGACAGAAAAAGAAAGGTACGTACTCGAGTACTCGAGCACACACACGCACTTCGAATGATGATGAGTCCTGTCGTAGTATATCGGTACTTCCCACATGGACACAGAGTATGGTATTATTTGTGACGAGTACTACCACGGGTGATGGTGCACATATTACAGCAACACATGAGAGAGCACCCCATTACTCGTGCTCGCTATACCCTTTACGGTGGTAGGACGGACGGACTGCTGTGTGGATTTGTACTGGCCGCTGGTACGTAGACTCTGGCTCGTACGTGCTCGTACTCGTACATACTGATGCAAGTACATACAGTCAGCATGTATTTTGAAAGTATCATGACCGCTTGGCAAGCACGTTTTGTATGATACAATCAAATCGACGACGACTCTCTTTCCTTCTCTCTCTCGATGGAAGCACGGGGTGGGCAAAGCTCTAGCTTCTACGTAGCTCTGTGTCGAAAACCTGTGTCATGTTGTCATGATACAGCTGCTGTACGGTATGTACGTACGTACATGCTTCATGCGGTGAGAGGGTCGGTGCCCGTCGATACTCTGACACAAACAACCTGCTGCGCTGGTACGGGCACTTCTGTACCCTACCCCTGCTGCTGTCCCCGACAGAAAGAAACCTTTGGGGTGGCGAGTCCAACCTCTACCAGGTAAACCTTATCAGCGCACGACATCATCCCTATAAGCTCTACCACGTACACCTTCTCTCACCGCAAGAGACCTCGCACCTCGCACAGCACACACACGCACACGAAGGCCCAGCAAGACTTCGGGTTCACGTTTTTTCGGGGACAAACTACTTGGAATTAGTGTGGAATCATTTTTTTCTACGTGCGTACAAAACTCTTCAATATTATTTTTACTTTTCCACCAGTTCAGTTTGTACCAGAGGTACTGTAGCCACAACATTTTTCCACCCAAAACTCCCAAAACCTCTCTCCACACGCACACCACGGGAGACACACACACAAACATGAGCACATACCTCGTGTTCCGGCATGGGATTGACGGGAATGGGAGGCGCTAGGGTAGTATTATACCCTCTTCTGTCCTCTCCTGCTCCGTCAGTAGGAGTTTTCGATCTCAGCGAGTACCCTCTGGCTGCGGCCGACGTCGTCATGGCTTCGAGTACGTATCTCCCTTCCTTCGTGTATTTTTTTTTCTGTTTGGTGTGTCGGGTCTCTCTCGTGTCCCGTCCTGTCTTATAACAGGTTTCTTGCCTCTTTCAACGGGTGGTACGCAGGTGGGGTTTCGTGAGCACAACTCCACTCGAAAAGAGCCCGAGTACAGAAGAAGAAGAACAGCAAGAAAGAGCCGCCCACCGAGTCCGAGTTGGGAGGGGTGTGGGTACGTGTAGGAGGAGGAGGAGGAGTTGTGATGGTGTCGGGGTCGGCGTGATCCCGATGGTGATGATGAGCAGACGAGTCGGGGTGGTGGTGCTGTATCGCGAATACCCTATTTTCTTACGATTTTTTCTTATTTTCTTTTTTTTTCTTGTGTTTTATACGAGTATCTTCCCTTCTGTTTTTTGTTTCTTTTTTTCGTCTCCTTTTTTCTATTTCCACTGGTTTTTATGTGAGATGCGAGATGATGCTTCGTAGGTTCGTTCTTTGTTAGTCGCACGCTCATCGATATCCAGCACCCAGGACAGGACACCACTCAGTGTCAGTCAGTGTTCATTCCTCCCTCTGGTAGAGAGAGAGACACCAGCTCTGTGGACACAAACAAAACTTCGAGGGAGAGAAAACACACCGACCACCAAACGTGTGTGTTCATACACAACATCACTGGAAACAATATGTATTGGAAACAATATGTATAATGGAAGAAGAAACTTTTTCTCTCGTCACCTGCTTGAATTGAACTTTAACTTTCCGTTTCTTTTTGAAGGAAAAAAAAACGTTTTCCTTTTTTTTTCTTTTGTTTCCACCAGCACTTGGGGCAAAAACAACGCAACAAGGGCAGCAACAACGTTCAACGTTCATTTTTTCGTCTCCAACACAACAGACCATATCCATCCTTCCTTAACGTACCTATCAGGGCATTAATTAGTGGGTCGGGGTCTGTTGCGCGCAGCGCAACAGGCGACTCTAGGAGTGTTGCGCGCACCGCAACATGCCTGAGGCGCGTGTTGCGCGCCGCAGGCGCCGCAAGCCCCGACCA
>MEHQ01002899.1:161682-177741 GCA_008828725.1 Saccharina japonica
GGGGGGGGGGTGTACTCCATAATCATGCATACCCGTAGTCGTATGACCATATACCCTGGCACCCCTACAATGCCGGGACCGAGCATGTCGGGTTTTCACCGACCAGACAGACATTGCTAGCACCAAGCGCGAAGCGAAGCGCCGTGAGGTGTTCGGCGAGTCGCATGAAGGGTGAGCTGCATCCTACTAAGAACCGCTCGTGAGGCGGACTTGCGTAAGGATGTCAGCTTCAATGAGACAATTGAATTTCCGGTGTGGCCAATTCCAGAGAGAGACTCCAATGGGAGTGCTACTACCTCGTGGGTGCCTTACCATAAACACTACGTGATATATACGATCATTTCCCCTGGTACGGAGTGACGGTTCTCCAACCCCCGCACAAATGATCTACTTGTGGCAACTTCACCGCCAGCTGTGATCGACCGCCAAGAAAAAAAAAAAAAAAAGGAAAGAAAAAAAAACGGTACCCTGGTGGTTTACGAAGCTCATGTAGTGAGCGGCATGTTTCACAGTGTCGTTGCCAACCGCCGCCAACCCAACCTACTCTTAGGATGAAAAATCGGCACGGGCAGTACTCGATGTGCTGGAAGTCGACGAGTAGAAAGGACGGCTTCATGTGAAGAACGCACACACATGTAATATAGGCACGCAAACCTTTCGAGACGGGGGGGGGGGGGGGGGTTGCACCGCACGCACCTTGTTGCAGGCCTGGGGGCCGGCCTCCTTGGAGAAGTGCTCCTTGCAGGCGTCGTTGTCGAACACGCCGATGATGATCAGCGTGTTGGTGCACGCGAAGCACGCGGCGCCGTTGGACTGCACACGCGCCGTGGATTGATTTTTAAAAAAACGTCCAGGGGAAGGCGTGCATATAATCGATGGGAAAGGAGGAGGAGGGGGTATACGAGGGAGAGGAGAGGATGCGGGGGGGGGGGGGGGAGGGAGGGGGAAAGGCTGGATAAGTGATTCGAAGTGGTTTGTCTCCCGTATTAATTGCTTTCTGTGACGACAATTTTGGCTATACGGGTATCGATAGAACATTTGACAAGATAGGGCTGGCGGCGAGTGTTTCCAAGCTAATTATGTACACGCTTCCAACAACCTGGCCAGTCCTTCGCACAGCAGTTGGGTATCAAGATGGTACATACATACATATATGACCCCTTTCCATCCCATCCATTAAGTTCGCCCTTACTTTCTCTCCTTCCTAGTCGTAATAACTCAGATCCGGGGTCACTGAGTAGGCTCTTCTACTCCGTCCCCACTACGGTATATACGTGCCTTGCATATTTTATCGCGAGAAGATTTTAGCACTTTCTTCCCTCGTCAACTCTCGTCGAATTGTGCATACCCACGCTATAATATGCGCCCCCAACAGCAGTTGGTGTCATTTAAGAATGAAAATCTCCATACGGAACCTCGAACCCTCGACCTCCAACCAAACAGGCTTCGTGGTTACCTGCTAGACCTTCTATACGCCTGTAGACCACAGGCACAAATCCCGTAGCACCAACGCGCCTAAAAGCGTACACGAGCCAAGCAGGACGCAGAGCGCCGCTGCCCGAATACCACATTTCTGGTGTGCCGCACCCACGAAGACATATATCGAGTGTCCATGCCTCCCATGTTCTCCTCCTCGCGCATGATCTACCCGGTGAACCCACAAGCGTACATTCACCAGCCTCCACAACATCGAACTCCCTCCCGACTTCCGCAGCAGGACGACAGCAGCACGAGCATAAAAAAAATACCCCCCGCAAAAAAAAAAAGCGTCCGTCCGTAATGCCCAACAAAACCTGAAACCCATAATATGCCAAGAAAGCAGCCGTCGCCTACGTATCATATCGTACGTACAAGCTTTCATTTGCCCTTCAAAACACAACAACAAAAACAGCCTACCACTCTGTTCCCGAAATATGAGCACCGTTTTGATGGAATATTAATGTACAAAACGTGCTTATATTTCGGGAACAGAGTGGTATATCATACTGGTAGACCCATACCACGGTAGAGGGGCATCGTGATCTTTTCGAGGGTGGTGGGTCACTTGAGGAGCTCTTATCCCCCCACCCAAAAGCTGATTTTGAAGGAAAGCATAATATTTCCAAGTAAAGTACAGAAAAGAAAGAAATATGAGTTTCGTTGTCGACCGACGGAAATGAACCAATTTAACAGTCATGGGCTCTACCGACGTTTATTTGCCGTAAGAGGCAAAAGGGTTTTTACAGGAGAGAGAGAGATATGCTCACTTTCGAGTGCCTCAGCTTAACCCTTTTAGAACTGCAGTCCCGTTTTGGGGACAAAACACTCTAATTCTAAGTAATTTGTCCCCAAAACGGGACTCCAGTCCTATGAGGGATAACGTGCACTCGTAGCTTGCGCCGGGCACAGCAGAGAGGTACACGATTATTATTTCCCGCTGCCGAGTGGTAGGCCTAGTCGAGGCCTACCGTGTGGTTTTCGAGGGAGCCTCGTGTATATAACCCCACCCAAAAAACTGGTTTCGAAGGAAAATAAAATTGCTACTGTACGAGCATTTACCCGATGAACTATAAGTATACACCATGCCTACAATTTTCCAACTTCCAAGAATGAAAATCCGACGATTTTCGGTGAAGGAGCCTTTAATAGATCGTCCAGAAACGATTTTCAGCCAAAAAAAAAATGCTTCACCTCTAGACTATATCGTAGCACGCGCCTATATATACTCGTGTGCATATCGAAAAGGGAGAGCTGCAAAGGAGGGGAATCAACCCCGCTTGAAGTGGGAAGGCAGTACCCCTTGTAGGGGACAACACACCTTGGAATTGGAGTCAGACGTTAACCCCTTAAGAACTGGGCCCACATATTTGAGGACATAAGTATTTCAGGTTAATGTCGGAGAACGTTTGCAGCTCTGAATGGGTCAAGTTTCGGCACAGCACGACATCAAGAGCAGTATCAAGGGGGGGACCACCACTACTGTAGCAAATAGGACCAACTATTGTTAGTAAAAATAGGGAAATATATAGGTTTTTGTGTGTCACGTAGGTCCTCTATATTTGTTATGGCCCTCCGCGTTCTAGCAGCGCGCGCGCGGGGGGGGGGGGAGCTCCCACTATGGTTCGAACAAGAACAATTCAGACTCACGCTCTTGAGGTAGAGCACCGGCCCTTCCAGCTCGCGCAAGAGCTGGTACTTGACTCCGTTCATCCTGAACCCGGTGGGCGGCCTGGTCGAGTTGGTCACGAAACCTGAAAGGCATGCATGCATACACACGCACGTATGTATATAGCGGCGGTGGCAGGACCGAGTGGGAGGGGGGCGCGCATGCACTACGACAGGGAAACAAAATTTTGTGACCGCTTACTAACGCTTCAGATACCCGCAGAAAAGCACAATACTCCAGTGTATACAAATAGAAACAAACTTGAGCAGTTTCGGCATATAAATACTCAGTATTTTCTCAGCACGGCGGTCTGTAGAGAGAGGCAATACGGAAGAATGACTCGTCAACGTTTTTGCACTTGAGATTCGTAGGCGTTTTTGTACCGATTGGAGAAACTCGGGGGATAGGGGGGGCGGGAGGATTGGAACCATCTCACGTAAAACATGCACAGGACGCTACGTACTATGCTATAATGGAACGTGTGCAGCCATTTATCTTGTCTTTGCGCCGACGTGCGACGGGGGGGGGGGGGGGGGGGGGAGGGTATTCACGTCGTACATGGCCGTATGAGTCGTATCATCGTAAGACCTTGGCATCCCTACAATGCCGGGACGGAGCACGTTGGGTTTTCAACCAACCAGGCAAACGGGGGGATGTTTTCAATGGTAAGGAGTAAGGACTCACCAAGGGTGTCCACGGCCTCGTTGATGTCCGTTGGCCTCTCATTGCCATCATCGCACATGACGGTCTTGTTGTAAGCTCGGAGCTGCACCACACCAACACAAAAACACGGCGGCAACGGTACACAAAGAGACAAGAACCGCGCTAGGGGTTAGATTCGTAGGCGGTCGCGATTCGCTTTGGGGTGCAACGAACACCTACACCAGAGGTGTATGTACGTATCGAAAGAGGCGTACGTACTGCGAAAACGCACTGCGTACGTACAACAGAGAGGTATACATGTAAAAATCGAGCAATCTTGACGCGTGACGCGTCTTATATAACTATAAATCCACATAAAAAAGTGGGATTATTGTTTTGTGGGCGTGCAGTGCGTGCAGTGCAGTGCCGTGCAGTGCAGTGCGGCACTGCAGTGCAGAGCGGAACCGATGTTTTCGGTCTACACATGCAGGGGACCTCGCGGCTGTTGTCCCCCCCCCCTCCCCCCTATAAATATATGATATATTTATAGGTTGGGTTGGCGTCGGTTGGCAACGACGCTGTAAAACACGCCACTCGCTGCGTGAGCTAGACAACCAGGGTGCCGTTTTTTTTGTTATTTTTTTTGGCGGTCACCAAAGCTGGCGGTCGAGTAGATCATTTGTGCGGGGTGGAGAACCTTTGTTCCGCACAAGGGGAATGGTCGTATCACGTAGTGTTAATATGGTAAGGCGTCCGCGAGGCAGTTACATAGTAAAACCCATTGCTGTCTCCGGAAGTGGCCACACCAGAAATTAAATTAACTCATTGAAGCTGTCGTCCATATGCAAGTCCGCCTCAGAGGCGGTTCTTAGCAGGATACAGCTCACCCTCCATGCGACTCGCCCAATACCTCACGGCGTTTCGCGCTTGGTGCAAGCAATGTCTGCCTGGTTGGTGAAAACCCAACGCCTCGCGTTCCCGCATATGTAGGGATGGGGTCTATGGTCAATATGACTTACGGCCGTGCACGACATGAGTAGTCACCCCCCCCCCCCCCCCGCCCTCGTGCTGTCACGCCACATATTTATATGATATATATATACCATCCGAAGCGTGGCCGCCCTACTAAATACTACTACTGTTTGCTTGCATGTATGAAAAGACACCCCCCTTTTTATCGCGTCCCTCTTTTACTACTAAATATCAAGTACATAATAGCGGTAGTGGGGGACCCCCGAGAGACCGACCAAAGTAACTCGTAAATTTGGTGCTAATATATCAACCGTCTATATAATATTACGGGGGACCTATACGAAGTGAGTTAGCAAAATTCGATGAAAGTCGACGAGCGTTGGGAAGGCTGAACCCTCTGCGCGATAAAAATGAAGGCAAGAACCGTAGTGGGGGAGGAGGGAGAGGAGCCTACTTTGTGACCCCGGATCTGAGTTACGACTAGGGAGGGAGAGACGGAAGTGCGAAGATAATGAAACGTAGGAGGCCTACGGTACACACAGACCTTGGTATCTGTTTACCTACTTTTACTGACAATATTTGGTCCTTTTTACTAGTGTTTACTATGGTCCTCCGTAATAATGCGTTATATATTGATAGGTTGGGTTGGCGTCGGTTGGCAACGACGCTGTAAAACACGCCTCTCACTGCGTGAGCTCGATAACCAGGGTACCGTTTTTTTTTTTTCTTTTCTTTATTATTCCTGGGGATGTTTATGAGTGATCAACGTTTAAGCTCATTCATGCTGTACATGACCGGACGGCAAGCACATTAAGCAATATTGTGGATATCAATCCTCTCCTTATCTTACACCGTGGTACCCAGACCAGATACCTGGTACCCTAAATCAATGCATTGGAGGCTGTCGTCCATATGCAAGTCCGCCTCAGAGGCGGTTCTTAGCAGGATGCAGCTCACCCTCCATGCGACTCGCCCAATACCTCACGGCGCTTCGCGCTTGGTGCAAGCAATGTCTGCCTGGTTGGTGAAAACCCAACGTGCTCCGTCCCGGCATTGTAGGGATGCGAGGGTCTATGGTCATACGACTACGGCCGTGCACGATATGAGTACACCCCCCCCCCGTAACAACATGAGCGAGTGCCCGGTAGTACGTACGGGCAGGGTCATGCTGTCTGCGTCCATGCCGCGCCCCTCCCCTGCACCACCAAGTGGGAGCAGGGTGTACCAAGTGGGATCAGGTCCGGGTGGGATCAGAGTGCCAAGTGGGTTGTAAATCGGACACACTACTTAGGATCGCCCCCCCCAAAAAAAAATCACGCAGCTGCCTACCGTTTTGCCGTAATCATCATTTTTTATCGTCATTTTTTCACGTATCATCATTTTTTATCGCCATTTCTTATCTTCGTTATATCGTCATTCTTGATCGCCATTTCTTATCGTCATTTTTCATCATCAATAATGTCAACAACAACAAAAAAATCCGTCTGAAGACCCCCAAACAAAAGGGTAGAACTAAAAAGGACAACCCAACAACCCCAACGATATATTGATTGGTGGTGTGTTCTTTTGTCAGGGTGAAGGTCATCGGCCACCGGCTGCTGTAGTACGCGTATATATACAGGGCTTTGGGAGCTGCGAGCGCGACACGGGGCTCTGTAGACTACACAAGCTCTAACTGCGAGAGCCTACTATACGAACGTAGGCCCCCAGGGTGGAGAGGTATTTGCGTTCGTGTGTAGATTGCGGCAGAAAATAAAGCAAGAGCATACCGTATACCAGGTACCAGGTATGACATTGCATACCACACCCCCTCGGACGAATTTCGACGCTGATGTGCTCGACGACTGGTCGAGCGCTAATCCCGAGCGACCCGTCTTTGGAAAGATCTCGACGAGATGCTCCGAAAGCCGCCTTTTTCGTTGTCTGTGCCCCCCCCTGATTATGGAGAAAATTGGCTTTGAAATTCATCCCAGGGGGTGTGATATACACTGTCATATACGGTAAACAGCGACGGTACTAATATCATCGACCATGGAGGACGCACACACACAAACAAGGAGGCACAACAACAAAAAACGAAAGCGAGCTGACCGTTTCAAAAAAGGGGAAAAGAGGCATGACGACTGAAACCTTTTTTTTATGTCAAAGCAAAAAGACGCTCGTACTCGTAAGTATATACCAATTTGGACGACAATATAAGGATCACATGGCCTTCAAATGTATCTACCAACGGTCCTTACATTTCCGTCCACAATAGTAGTGGTACTTCGAAGCATAATTAGGAGACCGCGGTTTGACCCCCCCCTTGACTGACCGCCCCCTACACTAAAACTAGTATAATAAGGCAAACTAACCGCCCCCAACACTAAAAACAGTAAAATAAGACCGGCCTCTCTCAATAGCTGTGAGATCGAGGATTTCGTCGAATCTCATATTTGCAAGCTGTGTGTGATATATACATACACATACGTAGCTGGGCAGATAGATCCCTGATCTGTATGATCTGTATGATCTGTATGATCTGTATGATCTGTACGATGATCTAGCTCATGTTGCCGGATGGGAGACGTATACCCTGCATGATCCAGCACTTTTTTCCTGGGTTGGATCTGTACCACTACAGATCCTGCACAGCATCTCCTAACTAACGGTAGGTTAGGATCTAGATTTATCTATCTGATCTATCTGTTGATGATCTATTTGATCTACCTGCTGATGATCTATCTGATCTATCTGTAGATGCTCTTATCTGTTTGACGTGTGCAACAGGTTTCTCGCGTCCACACACACACGGATACAAAGAGCAAAGTCGAAAAAGACACACCCCCATGAAGACACACAGCAAGGAGAGTTGACAACGTGTACCAAGTATATGGCCAGCAGTTTCTGTAGTCTCACACAAGAGCGGCAAGAGGAGCTTGCATCCACTGCTCCTCTGCGGGGAGGGGGGGGGGGGGTACTCATGTTATGCATGGCCGTACTCGCACGACCATATAGACCCTCGCATACCTACCTCGTATCCCTACAATGCCGGGACGGAGCACGTCGGGTTTTCAACGATCGACCAGGCAGACACTGCTTGCACCAAGCGCGAAGCGCCGTGAGGTATTGGGCGAGTCGCATGAAGGGTGAGCTTGCATCCTACTAAGAACTCCTTGTGAGGCGGACTATCAAGTTGGATGACAGCAGTGTCGAATTCATCGATTTGTTTCTGGTGTGGCCACTATCGGCCGCGGGGGGGGGGGGGAGGCGTACTCATTGGTTGCTTCTTATAAGTCATGTGACCATTCACCACGCTTCCCTTTCGAGACGGAGCACCGTTCTTATAATCCTAATAGAGACACCTCTCAACATTTGGGAGCTCGTTACGCCCCCCCCCCCCTCCCTTTTTTTACATAGAAATGTTTTGCTTGTCTTATCACCTTCCTGTTCCGCGGTCTGTGGCCACCATTTACCTCCTAGGAGCGCGATCGTTTTCTTGCTACATATTGCTGTCTAGTGTACCAAAATTTCTCCATGTCACATTCGTCTATTTCCCCTCATCTCCTCCTATAACCCCTCTGGATGCGGTCAACAGAAATATATACACAAGCCGAAATGAGTGACGTGAATATAGCGAATGACGTTTATACGCGAATGACGTGTACAGCAGACACTTACTTGCGCAGAGCGGATTGTGCCACACGCCCGTGGGGTCGGATCGATCAGCTTACTATTTATGGCAGGTGCGGTACGCGTAGTATGTATGAAAGTTAGCAGGGGTGAGCAGCAGCAGCAGCAGCAGCAGCAGCAGCAGCAACCCCACCCGCACAACAGCAGAGCTCCAATATTTGAAAAACGAAAAACACTAAAAAAAGAAACACTGGTGGTGAGATAGATGACCGGAATTTTTCTAAAAACTTAATATTTGCAAGCTTCGTGTGATACTTCGATCGCGAATACGTATACTGTGTATACCTCGTGCGGCGTATCTAGTTTTTTTTTGAGTGGCCTACGAGTACAACTTCTGTCATGACTGCATCTCACGACTATTATCCCGCGAATACATCTCACGAATGTTATCTCACCAATGTATCTCACGAATAGTATCTCACGAACGTTATCTCACGAACCCTATCTCACGAATCACGAACACGTATATTTAAAAAATTCACGTATATATACAACCTCACGAACGCAGTTTCACAGCCGATTTTGGCATCAGTGAATCTCTACTTCGTATACTCTTTAGTATACGTGCCACAAACTATTAACACTTGCATTTACTATATATTCATTCTATTTAACAGTACGTACGAGTACAGCGTTCGCTAAAGAACGTCGCAGCGAGGACTACCCTTAACTGCAAAGCTGGCTGCAACTCGTGACACTGCTGTCTTGGGTTCCTGGTCCGGCGTTGCCAGGGAACCCCTCAGCCTTCCAACTAAAGCCTGCAACCTTCACGCGAGGAAACGGCATACTCTCTTTTAGCATGAATACTACTATTTATTATTACGGAGGTCCATACGTAGCAAATAGGGGCCAAATATGGTGAGTAAAAAGGGGTAAATGTGTAGGTTTTTGAGTATACCGTAGGTCCTATTTACTATGGCATCATTAGCCCACCCCGTATTAGTACAACACGCGCGACCGACGTGGCACCTAAGCGTGCAACATTATGCTTGTATTGGTAGCTTAACGTATACCTGGTATACGTCAAACAAAACAAAAATACAAAAATACAAAAACATCGAGCAGGGTCATTTCTCGAGCTCGAATGTGCCCATCCACTACTGGAAATACTGCTGTAAATACAAACAATACGGCATTTATTTGCGTTGTATATACGGTACTGCTGTATACTATATACAGCAAACGCAGTATGAATAATCAAAGGATACTGACCAGTCGCGTTGCATGAACGAACACACGCTCTTGGAAGGCATGTTTCGGGCGGGAGAGTATGGTCCGGGGGGTCTAATACAGCTACGTACGATTCGTAATATTATCGAGGTACGAGAGAATATGTGTTTTGCATGTACGGGAGAAGTTTAACCAATCAGATGAGTACGGTTTATCTGTACTCGAGTAGCCTGTTCGTCGTACCCACCTGGGGTAGTCTGTATCGTCGTCTCGCGAGCGAAGCACGCAGCAAAGCAGGGTAGCGATACAGGTCAAAGGTGGGGTACGGACTAGTTTGAATTGGTGTCGGTTCCTTGTTCTCGGCCTGGCGCTGGTTTGGGGCGCTGTACTTTTCCTGTTCATCCTGTTCAACTGCTGGACGGCGCTGTCCTTCTCATATTTGGCCTGCTCAACTGCTGCTGGTAGTTTGCTGTTCTTCGTTCTCTCGGTGGGGACATGGCACAAGTCTCATCTGCCGCCAGTGGCCAGGTTGAGGACGCCGCAGCGGACCCTCTCCCGGGCCCTGGCGAGGCGCCCGGGGCCGCGGCCGTGGCGGTGGTCTCTTCGGAGGACATCGTGCGATGGACTGGCCAGGTTGAGGGCGAGTTCATTGGGGTGAAAGAAACCCTCAGTGCCGTGTCAGCGAAGGTTGATGCTTTGTCTGCCTCCCTGACTGACATGACGGACTCGGTTGCCGCCTGCTCCGCGAAATCGTCACACCTCGAGCTGGCGATGCAGCAGTTCGCGGACAACTATGCAGCTCGGGGAGGGGGCTCGCTGCATGGCGATACTGCGCGGGAGCGTTTGATCCAGAAGTCGCAGCTGAGCGACGACTCGGCGACGTGGAAGAAGCCTGGATCACGCAAGCACTGGTTCATTCGCGGTCGTCTCCCTCCTAACCTGGGCGAGTCGCCGGCCGACTTGCAGGCCTTCGTCGGAGAGGACATCCACGTAACTGCCGGCCTTTAGCTGGACGGCCACGCCCGCAGTTACGTGGATGTCCTCTCCGACGAAGGCCTGCAAGTCGGCCGGCGACTCGCCCAGGTTAGGAGGGAGACGACCGCGAATGAACCAGTGCTTGCTTGATCCAGGCTTCTTCCACGTCGCCGAGTCGTCGCTCAGCTGCGACTTCTGGATCAAACGCTCCCGCGCAGTATCGCCATGCAGCGAGCCCCCTCCCCGAGCTGCATAGTAGTCCGCGAACTGCTGCATCGCCAGCTCGAGGTGCGACGATTTCGCACAGCTACGTACGATACCATAATTTCATGTTTCGCGCTCATATATACTTGAAAAAAGGCCATACTTTGACGTTTCGCCTCTATGTGCAGGACTGGTCAGCACAAAACCTTTGTGCAGGACGTGTGTCTGTGGTCAATTCATACTTGGGAAAGGCCACACTTGGACGTTTCGCCTCTATGTGCAGGATTGGTCGGCACAAGACCTGTGTGCAGGACTGGTCGGCACAAAACCTTTGTGCAGGACGTGTGTGTCAATCTCAACCTTGCGTGTCGGCCCAGATCAAGCCGACCCCACGCCTAACCCTAATCCTAACCCCTACCTCTTGGGGGGGTCGAGGTCGGCAGGGGCCGTGGAGGCGTTATTCCAACAACAACAAAAACTCTGGGGCGGCCGAAAGACCAGCCTCGACCAATCAGACCCGCAGCCTGGACAAAGTTTTGTGCCTATATACCGCTTTCGCTCCTGCACATATAGGGCGAGCCTTTGCCCTCAGGAGTAGTAGTACATATGATATATATAGGAGTAGAAAAGTTAGCCGCGCGCATAAATGATAAAACTCAAACTGGCATAAGAAGTGCTTCATTTGAGAGATTGGAAACCCCGGCGGGGTGGGAGTTTTCTCTTCCTATTTTATGTTTGGTATATACGTATATACAAGTACTCGTAGTATATAGTACCCAAAAAAACAGACTCCCCCTGTGACTTTATTATTACTTAACCCTTATAGGAATGGAGTCCCGTTTTGGGGACAAATCACTTAGAATTAGAGTGGTTTGTCCCCAAAACGGGACTGCAGTTCTAAGAGGGTTAAAACACCCGTTTTTTTTCTTTCGTTTTTTCGAGCGGCCCCTTTTGTAACTCCACTCGCGTTTTTGGGAACGAACGGCTTAGATGCTACCATACGACAATATTAGGGGTATTTGTACATAATTGGCAGTAGTAGTATATACATCAGGAATCTATTGTTATTTCACGCGCAGGTTTGTGTCCTGCCGTCGACGCCATTTGTTAGGCATTATTACTCGTAGTCCGTTGGGCTACTGATTAAAGGTTAACCAATTACCTACCCAATCTAAGCCTTACAACACATCACTGCGGACGGCCATGAAAAGACCGTTGGGGTAAAAATATCAATACCAATACCTACATAATATAACCGTTGCGGCATATATATATATCATGATCGAAGTATTACACTCAGCTAGCAAAGATGAGCTTCGACGAAATCCTCGAGCTCACAGCTGTTGTTTTTTTTAATTTTTTAAATATATATCAATACCTAACGGTATACCCTTACATTCCCATCCAGAGCGGTGAGAGTTTAGAAGTTGCAGCAATGTGTGTTGTCTTCACATCAAACCCGTTCTTTCTCCCTATCAACTACATTCAGTACACCCACCAGTGTCTGCCCTGATTCCTAATCCTTTAGAGAGATACTAATTCTGTGTGTCACAGACTGGTGAGACAGAGAAGACCCAAAACGAAATGAACGCAAATGAATGTGTAAAGCAAGTGAAATGCCAACTAACGTACCGGGTACGAGAACACAACGACGCGAGCCGATCAATGCAGTATGAGACACAAATTGCAACAGAGTAGAACCAGTACTATCACGAAAGACCACCATACCTGGTACTAAATAGGGACCTACGGCACAGACAAAAACCTACCTTGGAATATATTTACCGATTTTTACCAACAATAAAGAGGTCCAATTTACTATGGTCCCCCGTAATATACCTGTGCGTACAGTAAGTACTAACAGCCAGTGTTGGCCGCCATATCCGGGTTCGAAGAAGGCCTTCTCGCAGTATAGCCTTCTCCGCCTTATTATTCTCTAATTTTGACCCAAGTCTCTCGTGATATAGGGGCCTCTCGCAAAGATAGCCGAAGCCGTTTTCTTACTTGATTAAACAGTTGATTCTGTCTGCACTTTTCATCAAATTCTCAGAATTTTATCTATCTACGAAGTACGTTGTCATCGCGCGGAAACACAAAAAAATAGTAAAACAACGAGGACTATAAAACAGATCGTCCGGTATCACGCTGAATCAATGTACGGGCGTAGACCCCCTACCTAACCCTAACCCTATCCCCAAACCTGACCTGACCACGCTACGTATTAGTGACCCTGTAAATTTCCCGGAAAAGTCCTACCGGAATAAATGCGAATACTACTGAAAACAACGTTGTTCAGGATGTCAAACTTCCACACCTCGCCGCCGACCTGCCGGTCCTCGTCGTGCGACGGCAAGGCGATGACGGAGACACGCACAGAGACTGTTTTTTCTGCGCTTTTTTTTCGCCAATGCACACAACTTGACGACAGTTACTAATATCCTGCTGCGCAAGTTCCTATATAGCGACAGCTATATGTACTATCTTTACTTGAATAATCGAAACGGCCGGTGCACAGATGGTTGAAGTACAATTCACACTCCGAGTATACTGCGCATGTTGAAAGTACCTGGTACCTGGGTACTTCTTACGTCGCATATCGCGCATATCATTCTGTCCCGAAACATAATAACCGCTCGGATTGAATACTCAGGTGAAAACGGTCCTTTTGGATTAAATGTTGATGTAAAAACGGTCCTTTTGGATTAAATGCTGAGGTAAAAACGGTCCTTTTGGATTAAATGTTCAGGTGAAAACGGTCCTTTATGAGCAAACAGTCATGTTCAAACGGTACTTAGTCCTTACTACATTTCGGGACACAGTGGTTACAACATATGGTTATGATTCAGCGTTCCCAATGCTCGTCGCTTTTTTTTCCAACGCGCTTTCTCGCACTTTCGGCGACGGAACAAAAACAAACTACCACTCTGTCCCGAAATATAAGCACCATTTTTATTGAATACAAATGTATAAAAGTTGCTTATATTTCGGGACAAAGTGGTACTGTACAGCCAGTAAGACAGTAAGACACGACGGGAGAGAGTACGCGACAGCAGTTAATAATCTCCTACTTTGGTCTTACTGTGGCCACGTAAGGCTCACGGGTTATTGTGATGTCAACGTTGAGCGTGTATAGGCTCGTAAAGACTACCTACCGGTATTGTATATCGGTACCTGGTAGGATTTAAAGTGGCGTTTCTCGCTATGCACAAAAAAAACTTGCGTATAAATAAATGTAGTATGTATTTTTCTAAATAAAGTAAAATCTCAGTCTGAAATTCTTAACTCCCGAATAAATTGACACACGTTGCGTACTAAAAAACAATAAGACACTACGTATACTATACGTACGAGTACCTGGTATTCGTTAGGCAATAATAAGACTCATAAAAAGTGCCTTGCGAACCTGAAAACAACCCCCGCACGCACGCCTACATTCGAACACCACAGCAACAGCCAGCGCTTTTATATAACATAGTATATAATATACCCACCCACAGTTTTTCTACGAGTATAACCAGTTACCTGGTGCGTACGTACAGCAGTCAGACGTCAGAAGTATACCGCTATCCTACTGCTGTACTCGTACATGGGTCTTCGTATCTTCGTACCAGGTATACCGTTAGACTGCTGCGAGCGGCTTCGTATCATTTTCAACTGCTGAGTATTAAATGCCGATACAAGCATCAACCATCTGTGATGAGAACAGGCATTGTTGTTTTATGTTATTTGGTTATTTTATTTTTTTAACGGTGAAACAATTCGGACCAGTAATTCGGACATGCTGGTGCTGACACCAATTGACTTGTTTTTGAAACTTCAACTTTGCAATTTCCATTTTTTCTGGCATTAAAAAAAAAAAATCTATATACTCGTCGTACGTATATAGCAATTTCAACTTTGGCATGTAAATAATGACTATAACTATAAAACCAGGTGAAAGGTTGTCGTGTGCGTGACGAAAACACAACGCGACAAAGAGGAGCACCAGCAGCTCCACGTACGTATGTATGCAATATACAACACAGTCAGCAACTTCAATTTGTAACCGCCCCACAAACGTCCAGTCATCACCAGACACACCAGACACTACTGTAGACACCACCAACAACAACAGCGGTATCACCATCACCATCACCATTACGTCATTACGTCGTTGCATTGTCTGTCCTTGCAGGGTGCAAGGTGCCAGCGAACAAGCGATGATCACGTGCGTGGAGGGCGGAACTAAGAGGTAATTAACTGCAACCGCGAAGCCCTGCTACGTACGCAGGGTTCGCAGGTTTTTGAGGCCGACTGATTCTTCTCTGCTATCATACCCTCGCGAGAGTCTGAAATCGAAACCCTCGTAGG
This sequence comes from Saccharina japonica, assembly GCA_008828725.1. Taxonomy (NCBI): domain Eukaryota; class Phaeophyceae; order Laminariales; family Laminariaceae; genus Saccharina; species Saccharina japonica. Next base: position 176,813 of record MEHQ01002899.1, read on the forward strand.
CTTTTGCCCCATCAAGCTCCCCCCCCCCTAGTTTTAATGCGGGTTGGGTAAAATTCGCATAGTTGACACAAAAAATTGTCCATTCTTATAGCGATTTTTCTTCAAATTCTAAAACCTGTACAACGCGTTTTTTTTTTTTTTTTTTTTCCATTCCATTTATTATCTTCGCACTTCCGTCTTTCTCCCTCCCTAGTCGTAACTCAGATCCGGGGTCACAAAGTAGGCTTTATGTACGCGAGAAAACGCGAAAAAAATGGTCCATTTATAATAGGCAAAAAGATTTGCAAGCTTTTTGGGTCAAAGCCTCAATAAACCCTGCAAGATGCTGGTGACCTTGTCAGTAGTAGCACTCAGATGTCAGTTTTTTTTTTTTTTTTGTCCATCCCATTCATTATCTTCGCCCTTCCTTTCTCTCTCCTTCCTAGTCGTAACTCAGATCCGGGGTCACAAAGTAGGCTCTTCTCCCTCCTCCCCCACTACGGTTCTTGCCTTGCTTTTCATCGCGAGAAGATTTCAGCACTTCCTTCCCTCGTCAACTTTCGTCGAATTGTGCTTACCCACGCTATATTATGCGCTCTCGACAGTTGGTGTCATTTGAGAGTAAAAATCTCCATTCGAGGAGAATCGAACCCCCGACCTCCAACGCTAACAGGCTTCGTGGCTACCTGTTAGACCACCGGGGCGACCGTATTGTTGTTGTCTTCATATTAAACTCGTTTCAGTTGCTAATCCCTATAGTCTGATCTAGCAAGATCACGGCCCGTGGTCACCAAAGTGCTAGAGCCATCAGAGAATCCAAAGAACACGCACACTTAGGAGGGAAAGGATACACAAGTCCGAAGAGGTACACCTAAAATCCCTACAGCATGTTATGCGTGTCCAAAACTGAACTACACGCCCGCAATCTCCATTCGACTACAGCAGCATCC
>MEHQ01001242.1:0-13840 GCA_008828725.1 Saccharina japonica
GATTTAGTATGTACCTGTTTTTGGCCCCAAACGGACCCGGTGTACCTGTTTTTGGCCGCTGCCCTTAAAAATTTGTTGTGAGCGAAACACAGCTTCTAAAAAACAATAAAGTACTAAAATCGATTTTCATTCTAATCGGAAAGGTAATTCTCAATTAGGAAAATCGGCTGTTCCAAATTATCAAGCAGGCCAATTGTGGCTACTAGGTCCTATCCCCTAGACCGTACCGCCTCCATATCACTATCTGTCATCCTTGAAGGCCATCCCGGCTTCTCGCGGGCACTCTGAGATCATCTTGTGATGATTCTGACCCCCCGAGAGTGTAGTGGTAACGCCACACAACCGTCTCCACACCAAATACGGAGAGAGTGGTGTCGATAGCAGGTCCTATCCCCTAGACCGTACCGCCTCATGATCACTATTACTATAATCCTTCAAGGTGATCCTGGCTCCTCGGGGGCACTCTGGGATTACCTCGTTCGTGTTGTTGCTGACCCCCGAAAGTGTGGTAACGCCACACAAATTTCCCGTAGTTTAGAGTCACAGAAACAAAGGGCAACCACGCGGTGTTGTGCATCAGAACATCAAGAGGGTGATGGGCGGGGCGCGTCTCGCGCGTGTTCGCTATGCCATCAGCACAACTACTATATAATAGCTGTTTGTTGTCTATGTATGTATCGCCCGCAGCATGCACGATGCACGACCTGCAGTATAATGGTAGGGACGCAGTGTCTTTCTAACGGGCTGCTCAAGAATGCGGCGGATCACCTAAAATCGGACACGGATTTTGAAAAGTAGCCAACACAATTATGAGTTGATTTCAGATTTCACCGTGCTTTCCCTGAATTCTGACAACTAGCCGTGTTCGACCAACTTCCCCCCTTATAGCACAGATTAGCCGGGTGGTGTGTGAAATCGATGAGTGCTCGGTGGTTATGAAAGTGTTGGCTTCGAGCACCACGAATTCGCTGTGCGTGGGGCACAAAAGAGGGCTGCTTTTGACAGGCCGCCTCACACCACTGTCGATTACAGAAGCTACCGGGGTCGCCACTGCCCAGCCGCAGCAGCGTCGTGTTTCTACTACTACTTATGTCGCAGCTGCACCAAGCGCGCAGGGCTTGCTTTATCTTGTGTCTCGTGTCCTAGTCAGCTCAGACTGCGGTGTGCTGTCGATCGAGTTATGATCGTCGATAAAAAAAAAAGACTCATAAATCATGCCGTAAAGGCACGAATGCTGGCGCTGGTGCTGCTGCACCTAAAAGCCATTATTCAGAAGTCATCCTTATTACCTGTTTCAACGCCTGTTTTGCAGTTTTGTTTTGTGGGCTGCTGCTGCTGTGTACGACTGTCCTCGCATCTACTGTGCTACTCATCATATAGGTATTGCGATGCTGCGGCTCCTGCTGTAGTACATGGTGAGTGGATTGGTCGGTTTGTGCGTGTGTCCGTGGCTTGGTGCGTGGGTGGGTGCGTCGGTCGGTCGGTCGGCCGGTACTTGGGTGACTCCTTTAGTACCTGCGTGTATTGTTTGGTATTTGTTTTGTCCGCTATACCGACCCCGCTCTGGCATAGTTCGGCGTACCCCTACGAGGGATTACATAGTAAACAGTCATGATTAATCATATCTAATAATCAAGATTACGGTGATGATTATTCGGACTAATCAAGCGCGAAAACGAACAACCAACACGTTTTCCTTCCTATTGTACTGGACATAGTTACAAGTCTCTACTCAAAGGAATACAGCATTTTTGACGGGGAGCGGGATTCCTCGCCGAGCTTACCGAGCACACCCACGAGACTTTCCAGAGAGTCAAAGGTGACATGTGCGCAGGCACCGCCCCGAGCGCGCGGTCGCGGCTTGCTTGAGGCCTGATGTTCGCCTGGCGGCGAAAGGGGTAAAAAAAACTTTAAAAACAAATACTTGAAAAAAAGCACTTAAAAAAACGCGCGGTCAGCATACCACGGTAAAAAAAACATGGCCAAGAAAACATAGGGGTATATTTGAGCCGAAACATGAACCAAACCCTAAAGGGATCGGGATTCCTCGCCGACCTTACCGAGCAGACCCGCGAGACTTCCCAGGGAGCGAGAGGTAGCATGTGGGAAGGCACCGCCGCGAGCGCGCGGTCGCGGCTTACTTGAGGCCGGATGTTCGCCCGGCGGCGAAAGGGGTAAAAAAAGCACTTTACAAAATGCTCTCTAAAACAATTGCGGTAAAAAACCCACGGTAAAAACACCACTGATTGTCAAGAAAACATAGAGGTATTTTTGAGTCGAAACTGAAACTAACCCCTAAGGGGATTTATAATTGCGAAATATTGTGTTGCTCGTACCTACTCTTGCGCGAGCGAAGCTTGCTCGCCCGGGTGCGGGCGGGGCGCGTATCTCAAGGCGCAGGGTTTCGCTGAAGCCTTAAGTTTGCCCAGACTGTATGTGGGAAACAACATGTGCTAGTTTTACCGCAGCAGATACTAAGGGGGGACATGCACGAACGTTATCTATCCTGCTAGAAAGTCCAGCTGAAAAAAGCGGGAACGATGTACACCAACTACCAACAGCTACCACCGTATGATGAGTTGAACTTTGCAAGGCCCGGCGCCGCCCGATCGAGTCAGCGGATATTGGCTATCGGGCAAACTCTCTCCAGTGCAGTCGAGGCAGGCAGACCCGCTGTTAAAAACAATAGAGTGAATCAGATCGCGTCATGTTGAGGAAAATGTCTCCAAACGTGGATGAATACATTTATCAAAACACCTCTATTTCGATCAATTTTTTATCAAAGAGGGGAAAAAAGTTGAAGACTGAAGAGTAAACTCTACAACTAAGGACTGGCAGCACGCTTCGCAGGGCCAGGAGTCATGCCATCTGGAGACCAAAGGGTCAGCTTTTGCATCCAGTTCGTTTTCGCATTTGCCGTCTTCGCATGCAAGCAGTGCGCTACCACGGTGTCGTTACTTAAAGGGGTATGGGTGCACAGACGCACGAACTTGTTGTGTGGGAGCAAGGTAATCTCGAAGGGTTTGCCATCATCACCAGATAGATTGGCGATGGTGCCCTTCCCGAAACCCGTGCTCTGTTCGTAGCGCATGTCGCTATCTTCATCCCAAGCAACACCCAGATGGAGCGCGGCTTGGTTGACTGCGACTTGGTCGTCGCCCGTCTCCAACACAATACGCTCCATGGCGTCCTGGAACGTGTTCATTGCGATTCCCGTCGCTCGAAACATAGCAAACCCCATGCACATAGTTGAACCCCATTCAGTTCCAATGCCATGAGGATGACTTCCCCTCGAGGTTATCACGCTACTGCTGTTGACCAAGTTTATATATTCCATGGGGTCGCCGAGCCAAAGGGCGTCCGCATCGGATAATATAACATTGTAACCCTCATTCACTAAGCACTTCAAAACTCTGACTCTCGTCTCCCAGATGTCCTTGTGACTGTGCAAGTGAAGCGTGCCCAGCGGCACACAACGGATTCCCAACGAGGCAAACATCGGCACACTCCCACCATCCATGCACATGAGATATAAATGCTGGCGTGTGAAGTTCGAGTTCATCTCCATCAGCCGGATAAAGTTCCGCTCCACGTCAGCATAGGGTTTGCTCACAACTTGCATCACGACCGAGGGAAACGAACGGGGTGGTATCCAGGACGCCCACTCGCCACACGTCGCTTCATGTGTTATCTCCGACGGCATCTCTTTTATCGACAATGTCGCATCCGCTGAAGAAGATTGAATGGCCGTACAAACCACCGCGTAATTGCAAAGAACCGCGCAGACGGCTACGCTCCAGTGCAGGACACGATTCATAATTCTCGGTCGCCTCGCGGAAGCTGGCGGTCGCTATCTGAAACGGGGCGGGGGCCGTGGACAATCCAACAACGCGCAGGAACAGGAAACATATGCGTTAGAATATAGTTTTGTTTTCGTATACCGACTGTGCCCTGCTCTGCGGTTCCCTCCAGAACCCAACCAGCTGGTGATTTATCGGCTGGGATAGCGTTAACAGCTTGTGCAGTCCGTCGATGGAGTTTGCAGCAGCATTGGATCATGTAGTGAACGACGCGCTGCAGCCAGCTTCAATTTGGTGTAGACCTGCTGATGTCCACCAAAACTCGTAGTATCGCGGTCTAAGGTTTATAAGACCAAGTGCATCCTCAACCCAAGCCATGGTCGTTGCCGACCTGACTATTGTACATTTAGTTAGTGGCCGACCAACCGTAACGATCTATACAACATCAACTATAAATTACACTATTCTGACATTGATAGTCCAACTTTAGGTGGTGGGTGTCCAACAGTGTTAACGAGATACGACCAGTGTTTCATGCAACGCGACTCGCTCTGTTTGCACATGCCCGTCAAAGCCTTTGTTTTTGGAGTGAAAAAGATAAACCGTCCAGTGGAAGGTGCTTTTGGCTTAGGAAAGGTGTATCGCACTGCGTCCGTCGTAGCTAATGCCATCCCAACCACATTATAATAGTGATACCTGCAGGTTTCTCGGTCCCACCGTTTCCTCAAACCAGCGTTTGGCGGCGGCGGAGTGAGAACGAGCTAACTGCTGAGATTGACGTGGGCACTCATGAGGGGGAGCGTTCGAGGCGCTCTGCAATACTGATGAACCAATAAATAACCCTATCTTAGTTCGTAGCCGAACCTGACCATCCTTTGGTCTGCGGATATCTCCCGCCACTGACCGCCTTGCCGCGCGGTTTCTTCGCTGAGGCGTGCCTCCGCCCCGCCTGCAATCCGGCTTAGCGGATCCGCCCGCTCGGCACCGTAGCACCTGCGCGAGGCCTTGGAGTACAGATCTACGGCAAGACCTACCAAGAATCGTGCCCTGTGAGGGTTTTGGCTCACTGCCCACCGACAGGGCTTATCTCTTCGCGTTTGTTTTCGCGTACCTGTTCTCTGACCTCCGACCCGTGGGGGGCAATGGCTTCCCGGCCGCCGTCAACACTGTGGGGGCTTGCGCGGGAGGCTGTGTTCTCAGAACTAGAGCGCCCCGAGAACGTACGCCACCCAGGCTTTGTCGAGAACTACCATCTATAAAAAAAATATTGCCCTACTGCTGTGTACGTATACGTGTACGTATGTGTGGTAGCATGTATGTGTGATCAGCAGCAACTGAGATGGAGCTATACGCATGCACTAGAAACGTTGCTGCGGAGCTCCTATATGGTATGTACAGCTGTAGCTGTGGTCGCACCTTTCTAGCGGGCTAGACTGTACTGTGGTTGTTGAGACTTTCAACATAAATAATGTTTTTTTCAAACGGGAATGGAAAGACCTCTTTTGTCGTTTGGTCGTTTGGTCGTTTTTTGTTTTTGTTGTCCAGAGGCAGAGGAGGCGCATAGATGAATACGTACATCAGGTATGTATCGAAGACACGTATGTATGTATCAGTACTATTGCTGCTGTACAACAACTGTAGTAGTACCTACCACAAGCTGTGAGCAGTCCAAAGTACCGGTATGTGGGTTGGATATGTATGATCAGTACCAAATATATATATATATACACACACGTATCATCAGTAGTAGTACTACTACTATTATTCATCATTCACATACCACAAGCAGTTACTAGTGCTGTTGTTGTTTACTGTTTGACGTTGTTCGTCTTTTTCGAAGGTGTGTAGGTTCGCAGAGTAGACTTAGACAGAGTTGTACAGCATATACACAATGCACGTGTCAGGTTTGCGAACAAGATCGATGCATACGAGTACACGTACAGCAGCAGTGTCACACATTTATTGCGAGTACGGTTGTTTTTTTCCGTGGGCAGTGTGTAGAGTGCTCTCAACTCTTAGCAGTACGTCTAATTTGCATCCTTCGCCACAACAATGCTGATGACGTGAGTAGAGCTCGCTCAACTCTTGGCATTATGTCTGACCCCCATCCCTCGCCACAATGCTGCTTATTGTTTCGGCATCACGCAAGGCTGCGACCGGCGGCCGTCCAGGCTGCTGACGAAGCCCTCTGTATAACCTAAAGTTGTTCGAGGAGTACCGCGTCTGTGGACAGGGTACGACGGGTCAAGCGATTGACTGCAGTGTTTTTATCCGATACCTTATGATACCGCCTTGTGGTCCTTGCAATACTCGTTTGAACCACCAGGACGCCCCAGGAAGAATCACAAGGCCAGTCAGTGACTGTCTTTACTGAACCCAGAGAGTGAGAATATGCCACGCAAACCAACTAAATGTGTCCCCGTATCTCACACCTGAAGTATGATATCCACCTACGGCGGAACTCCACACCGTCCCGCATTTGATGTCCTGGCTGAGATCTCGCCATCAGAAGCGACATGTTGTATGGTATTAGAGTGCACTGCCTGTCACCGCATTTTTATTTGGTATCATACCTATTTGTTGATGTCAAATTAATTCCTCGCCACAAGGCAGTCCGTGGTCACAAGACAGGCTTCAGCACCTCTGGAGAAGAATATGACCTCAGGAGTGAAAATATGACGAAAACACAATACACCAAAAATAACTGAAAATAACCGTATACCTCAGGCAAACACAGAATGTGAGATTCGTCTACGTACATATCATACAACAGCACATACATGTGAAACGCTGTACGAGTGACAAATAAAACCGAGGAGACAGCATAATACCCACGAACACAGACAGGATACAACAATTCGACGTCGTTATCGAATTCAAAATTGAAAGGGGAAGACAATGGAGTATTAAATCACGAAAGATAAACAAACAGACTCGCAAGTGGCGCGGGGCCGATACAGAATACTGAATCCATCACCGGGGCGAACGAGGAAGCAAAAACAAAGTGAAAAACAAATGTTGATCGAAGACGGCCGCAACGACGGGCCGAATCCAAGCTCGCGAGCTATATCTTGGCGCGCAACTGCCAGCAACTGGGTTGTTGTGGACTGAAGCGTCGCACTGGACGTGCGACCCTTCGAACCGTACAGTAACTATCGCTAACCCCGAAAGAAAATCGCCATACGATGTGTGGTATGGTAACACCCCCCCGGTAGTATTTCTACATTTTCTCAAGCCTAGCTGCTGCAGGGTGAAGACGGAGGACAAGTCGCAGGCGAAAGCACAAAAATATTGTTACTTCGGCCCTGCACCCAACTACTGTACGAGTGCGAACTAGACACCGTGCCGTGCTGATCACGCGGAATGTCAACTGGCAGCGCGTGTCACCTGCAGCACCTGTACCTGCCCAGCCAGGTGAACGATCTCGATTTGACGTGGGGGTTCGATCTGGATGCGGTTGAAGGAGCGCTGCCAGCAGGCGCCTGCCGCCGGCGATGCCGGCGATGGGACAGCAGAGACGATGGGTTCGCCTCAAGGGGGCGCTGTGAAGGCCTCCTCGGGCCCGGTAGGGAGGGTCGAAACAGCCGAGATGTCGGGCTCGTCTCAACGGGGAACGGTGGATGCCTCCCCGGTCCCGGCAGGGAGGGCCGAAAGCGACCCGGGCGAAGCATCAGCCTCTGACGCCCACCAAGGCAACGGTGAGGGTCCACCCGCAGTCCTGTCGGGGAGGGCAGCTCACGAGCTCAGCAGCTGGGGACGGCTCCTCGCACCAGTACGGGGCCGGAACCGGGGTCAGACCAATGTTTGGAGGGCGAACTTGCTGGACGTGAGCCCAGGATTAAGCCTGAGGTCGCGAACGCGTTGCTTGCAGCAGCGTTCAAGTGGACGAAGTCTAGGAGTACGCTGAAGAGTACATCCTGGGCGACGGAGGACTCCCTGGTTCTGATGGCTGGAGGATCTGCTGCGGAGAACAAAGAGGAGTTAAGCGTGCGCATGCCGAGAGGATTTCCGAAAGACGTTGAACCGCCCCCGCAGTCCGTAGCAGATGTCGAGCGTTCTGAGTAAAAAGCGGCGTGGCAAGAGGCCATGAAGGTTGAGTTGGGCGGTCACAAAATGACCGGTACCTACGAAGCCGCGACACCGCCATAAGGGCGGAAACCTGTGGATGCGAAGTGAGTGTTTACTTACAAGACAGACATAGGTGGCCTGATAGAAAAGACAAAGGCTAGACTTGTGGCTAAGGGGTTTAGCCAGGTGCAGCATGTATATTTTCAAACATTTGCACCAACTCCCTCGTCAGCATCAGTCACAATTATGACAGCTGTTGCCAACGAACCCGGTTTAAATATTGTTCGTATAGACGTCGCACAAGCGTGACAGACCCAAGCTCACTCTGACCGGAAATGTAATGACCGCTTTGAAAAAGGAGGAGTACCTCAACTGTTTGCATGTTTTTTTTGTGTTTGTTCCCGGAAGCTCACTCCAGAAATCCACGAGACATCAGACAACTTGCAACGAACACAAACAACGCCACAGCCCCGGCTAGAAGCGCAAGCAACAGACTTGCCTGTGGCGGGTCGACCGTATACTACTGTGGCTATTAATTAGTAGTTGCTTTATCGCAGGCTTGCATCCGTCATCAGTCACCATCATCTCTCTCTCTCTCTCTTCTGCTGCTGCTTGTTACTGTGTTTGGATGGTGTATAAGCGGCCTGTCGTGCGTCTGGCGCGCACCGCGACAAGTAGTAATAATACGGTACCAGTACATGGAAAATGGATCTTTGATCATTTAGTAAAACGGTCACCATAACCGATTTTAGGTTTGAAGGCTTGAGTTCGATCATTGGCGAAGCCTAGGTTGTTGTTTTTTCCTGTTTTGTTTGTATTGTACATAACCCAGACCCCACATATATAAGACAGACAGCACACGAAAACCTAGTGGGTTTCTTAGGCAGGTGTGGTCCAAAGTTCCAGTCCCTTCTTCGGTGCATAATTTTCTACTTATTCTGCAAATATTATCCCACCAGTGTACGAGCACTGTGTCCCATGTGTCACGTGTGCGTGCGTGTGCGGTGTGTGCCGTGTTTCATGCGTGTGTGTGTAGCGTGTCACGCTTGGAGTCTTTTCAAACGTTTTTGTCGGGAGTCCTCGATTTTGTGCGGGATAGGCCTTCCTTACCTTGAGCGTCACAACAATTGAATATTGACAAGTATGATACAATGTTTGGCGGGATCATTAAGACATCTCTAAGAACTATCGAGTCAATAGTAACGGTTCCACCATATTTCCGAGTATGTTTTACCCCCAAAAAAGCAAGTGCAGTTCTAAAAAGGTCTATACTTATGAACAGTAATACGTATAGATATTAAGTAACGTCGTATTTACGTACTATACCATATGAAATGCGCATGATACAATATCGGATGCTGTTGTGACAGGCTTTCGATTCATCCTTGCGCCACTCCCCTAGGCACGTCCCGGAGGGGAACCTTGTACCTTATATCAATACCAGCTACTTTTTATTTAGGCAAAAACCAAAACTAGATATACCTACGAGCTGGGCCAGCCTAAAAACGGACAGTGCGGTGGGTTGGCTATGCCCCGCTCAATATTACGAATTTGGACGTGATCTTTTTACACGATGTTGATCATGCATCAGCCAACAAACGGAAAGCCTGCCTTTTTATTTTTGATGTTTCGTTCGAGAGATATGGCCGATATAAATAGTCGAACAAATACAAAAATGGCCATAACTTTCGTGAAACAAAAAACAATAAAAAAGGCAGGCTTTCCGTTTCAGTGCATATGCCATTCAAATGCGACGTTACAATTTCAGATCGAACTTCACAAAAATGAGCGGGGCATCGCAGTAAAACCACTCGCTCTCGCCACTACTTGTTTATTGTATGGGAAACGTTTTTTGCCAATATCTCTTCATGGGTGACGAATTGACAAGTGCAACTGATATCGATCGTCTTCTTGGGTATTCAGCCTTGTCCACGCCAATTTTTAACTTGATCGGGAAAGACGATTTGTTTTAGCCGTCATACGGATTTTATGTCAAAATGTCGCCAAAAAATGGTACTTTTGAGGCTTCTTGGATATCTCGGCGAGATCGAGTCGGATTCAGGAAACGTTTGAACCTGCCTATATCCGCTATGGTGTCAGGGTCAGTGCCTCTAATTTTCAAGTCCAAACTTCCAGTGATTCACGCTGTACGACTTTAAGAAGCTTTGTCCGTTTTTTGGCTGGCCCAGCTCGTACGTAGACCTTTTGAGCCTTTTATAGGCACACTAGATATTGCACTCGGGGAAATACTTCCTGGTCCTTCCCCTGATTGGCCAGTGCCCGATCGTGCATATTGTTGGCTGAAAAGTCCCAGGTACACCTCTCTGTGGCTACTCAAGTTGGGCTTCACCTATTATTGGCTTCAATGGTACCTATAAATGGCCCAACCTGTACCTACAAAGAGTGTTTTGCCTAAGAAAGAAAGCTTCTCCTAATCAACAACACAGTTTCTCACTGGGTTCTTCCTGGGTTTACCGTACTCTCTGTTACAGTACACCTTCCACTTCAAAAGGCGATTTCGTAATAGGCTCGTGTTTTTTTGTTGACAGCTCGGGTCACCTGGTCTCCACGGCCCTTTGGCCATATTTCAGTTTGGCAAAAAAAGGGATTCGAATGCACCATTTATGGGTACAATCCAAGCCAAAAAAAGTGAATCTCAAGTTGAGTAGCCACGGAGAGGTTAACCTGGAACTGTTCAACTAAAAATAGGTACGATCGAGCGCTGGCCAATCAGAGGGGGGACCTGGAAGTCGTTTCCCGAGTGCAATATCTAGTGTACCTTTAAATGGTTCAAAAGGCCTACGTATGCCTATTTCTGGCTTCTTCCCTTCTTGATTTCGTTCACTATAATCGAGTAAGTATGGGTGACAGAGAATAATGCACTCCAAAACCTGGCAAAATCAGCATGTGTACACGGGACGGAAAGTGAGCAGTTCAATCTCAAATAAACTCGATATTTTGTTCGTACGAGCTGGTTCCACGAAAAGGCGTAAAATTCCACCTTCGGGAAGTAACAAACGGAATATAGTGTGTATTGCAACACTAAAGATATCTACACGACCACCTGAACAAGGGGAACACATCGGTGAAGCGATTTTTGTCGTGCGAGTTGTAGTTCGCGAGATATGGACATTGTCGTACTAGTTGGGGAGGCGCTATTTCACATAGGGGTGATATTCCTATAGTTAAATCAAGATGTTTTGAAATCAGGCCATATACCGGTCAGTACGTCCACATATTCGACACTAGACATGTTGACATGATCGCATCAACAAGAGGATGACGTTCGTGACACTTGTTTTGATTTGCAAGCCGTGAGGGGCTGTTATAAGAAACGCCTCCCAAAGTACTAGAACAATGTATGGAGCAATTTTGGCACCTTAGTGAAGTATTTACTCCTCACGGTAATCGTTTTTGCGCTTTGGTTTTTGAGAGTTAGAACACGACATTTTGACACGGTTGTACGCAACAACAATATAAAACAACTAGCGCCTGGCCTTTTTTGAAATAAAACAAAACACGTGCATGAAGAACGGCCAAACAAATCAGAAAATATGGAAAAGTGTACCTAAAGAACGAAAAATAAAAAAATGCCAGTCGTGAGTTTAGTCTTCGTGTTGTGACGCACAACCCTGCCAAGTTTCGTTTTCCAACTCTCAAAAACCAAATCGCAAAGTTGCGAAGGCGTAAAGCTCTGGCTGTCGCTGGAACCAGCTCGTATACAGCAGTACAGAGTTCGTATACAGCAGTACAGGACAGCTGATAAGAAACAGGAAATCTTGTCCAGGCTGGATTTCTTATTTGAGAGAGGGTGCTTTTTACACTATAATTTCAAGGTACGACTCCCGAATTTCTTAATTTCCTCTACATCTCAGCTTGGCTTTCTTTTTAGCCTGTTTCTAATTAGGTGTCCTGTACTGTATGCTCTTTCTTGATGTGGCTATATTTTACTCTATATACCTGGTACAACAATACAGAAGTACTCGTAGTAAGAGTGAGTGTGATCACGAAAGTAATGAAAGCATACCCACAGACACGAATAAAGAAAATGAAGACCATCCAAAAATATATTTTTATGATTTCTGAGACCAACTATATGTGGGAGCCATGCCTCGTCCAACCTGCACATATCCGGAGATCACCGTAAGGATCTCCCAAGCAGGTATCACCAATTCCCACTTTATTAGATCTCCGTCTCTCATCGTACAAACTGTGACGTCAGATCTCCTATGATCTCATCAGTAAGATCTCGGTACAATCCTTCGTCTACGGACGAACTATGATTGGTAATATTGACCCGAGACATCTGGTGTATGATGGGATGCGTCGCCCGCATCTCTCACAACTCTCACGGACCAGACTTGTCGTCAAGTCTGGAACCCGACACCTGGCGTGTATCCACGCTACGCATACAAAGAAGAAACTGTTGCAAGCTTCGAGTCGAACCTTGAGTACTTGTACTCACATATATTCATAGCCGAAAAGTCCTGAAAAATACCGCTCGTTGGCCTGCGTTTTTTACTTGGTTTCAGCTTGTCCCTGATTTTGGCTTATAGGGACAAGCTAAACATGGTTTTGGCTTTTTCTCAACAAACTCCTACTCGTACGTATCATATACGTCGGAGTGATACATACAGTACTGGTACTATTTAATGTACATACTACTATTATTGTAGTCACTACTACTACTGTATGTTGATTGCACGGCTGTTATGTTGAGTTGATTTGACCTTTGTTTGCTGGGTGTGGTTTCCCGCAGAGGTCATCTTTTTTTGCGTTTTAGTGGACACGGGGACACAGCAGCAGCAGTATAGTAGCAGCAACAACAGCAGAGCAGCAGCAGCAGCAGAGCAGCAGGAGCAGCAGCAGTGGGTGCCGATGTTGCTGTGAGAGGAGCCGAGGGTAGCCACGTAACTACTATTATAGGGGTTACTACTGTAACCTGCTTCTGAATACTGAGCATTATTATGTCATATTACGGGTGACCATAATAACCAGGACAGGACCCATCACATTCCCAAAAACCTCTACGAGGTATATTCCAGTATTTTTACTCCAGTAAGCACATTTGGTCCTGATTATTAGACCATCTCCCCCCGAAAGCGTGGTGAGAGCGCGAGTGTACCCTCTTGGTATTAGTATTAGCTTTGCCATCCGACAATGTGCAGCATGAGCTTCAACATTGGTCACTCATAACATTCCCGAAAACAGAAAACCACGGAAACCGGTATTGTACATAGCTTGTGCGTACATATTAACATGTCATGAAATTGTATAATATCATACCAGGTACCAGCAACACGAGGAGAGGAAGAACACCGGCATAGAAGTACGTACTATTAAAATGATGTAGGAGGTACTGTACGTAAATGTTCGACCAGCAGGTGGCAGCATGGTAAAACATAAAACGAGAGTTCGTATATACTACGTGCACAATGTTTATTGTTATTAGTTTTCTTCTTCGTCTACACAATAAACGCTTTGTCCGCACTCCTCGGCTTTAGATGAAGATGCAGCAGTGCAGTTTGTTGCTTCTGTCTTTCTTCTTAGCTGCTGCAGCTGCTGCAGCTGCTGCTGTGCATTATGTTGACGCTCTGCTGCTGGCGAGGTAACCCGTTTTTCTTGCGTCGCCTTTACTATATTAAGACCACTCCGTAGGAAAGCCTTGTATACTGTAGTATACCTGGTATGTTTACTTCAGACTGTTTAATTTGTGTTTATTTATTATTTTATTTTATTTTATCCCCCCCCCCCCCCACAAAGACACACACTTCCTGAATTCTACAGCCTCAGGTTGTGTCCCTCATACGGGATGTGCATCCTGTATGAGGACATATAAAACCCGTAAGCACGCGCGATCGAAGTATTACACTCAGCTAGCAAAGATGAGTTTCGACGAAATCTTCGAGCTCACAGCTGTTTTTTTTTTTTTTTTTTTTTTTTTTAAATATATACCTGGTATTGGTTTGCCT
>MEHQ01000096.1:0-15910 GCA_008828725.1 Saccharina japonica
TTGCCGCGCTACGAAGCACACATCCGTGATCCCCATAAGTGATCGTTCACCCCACGCTGCGACACGTACAAACGCTATACTAAAGCTGTGACGCATGCTACGGTAGAGGTGCCACCTGTTTTTGCTGAGGGTGGACGCATGCTACGATAGAGTGCACCATGTTTTTTCTGAGCTCCTCACTAAGGAGCGTCATACCTCACCGAAAAATGTTTTGGGGAAAATAAAAGTGCTGCGGATGGAAATCTCAGACCGAAGTATACTCTGAAACATTTTCGTCACAAAAAGAAAGTCCGACGAATTTGGGTTAAGGAGCCCGATCGTTCCGAAAACGATTCAGCCAAAAAGTGCTACCTCTACCGTAGCACGCGTCGGTGGTACCAGAATGCGAAGTGGATCTTGATCAATTTCTACACGTACTTCGCAATCAATGTGTGAACTACCGGCGGTGTCGTTCCGAATCTGACAAGACAATACATACGAACCAGGATGTTGGTCAAATCGTGCACGGCCGAACATACCACCCCCTTTGCCGTAAGGTGACGCACCCCGACCTCACGATATATCCTCCTTCCCCAGCTACAACGTCCCACAATATAAGCTTGGCGCAAGGAACACTCGTGAATGACGACGTCCGTGTGCCCGACGATCTCGCGTGACACCTTGTCAAGGCACGGATTGCAACAACGTCGATGAAACGTCGGATTTACTTGACCGCGGCACGCAGTTCTATTGCCCCGAGTAGTTAGTTGTTGATATCAGCGTTTTAATTGTCACCCACAACACTTCTATGCAGCGCCAGTTAGCGGTACTGGCGTGCTCTTCCCTAGTGTGCTGTAATTGAGTTATATAGGGTTCGGCAGTCAGGCGAGAACGTTGCTATGATTGTAGCACCAAATAACTCATACGTACGCACGAACGAAATGGTTCGTAATTGTTTTCGCAAAAAAAGTAACAACCTTGCGCGGTAGACATCCAAGTTTTACGGTGTAAAGTAACATCGTTAGAGCAATCAAACTCAAACACGATAGGGAAGGGGGTGAGAATGCTAAGGATGACTACCATGCTACCCAGCAGTAGCCAGTAGTATATCCCGAGTCGCTGATCGGCAACATAGTCGCTTCTAGCGAGTAGGCTACGGCACTACAAAGTTGTACAGCAGTACGGGCAGTGTGGTATACCCGTTGCGTATTTAGTAGTATGCGGTGGAGCTCGGTTGGATCAGTTATCCCGGGTGTGTATGCGGCACAATCCTGCAATACCGTTTCGAGATTGTTTGTTCGAGTTTGGATTTTCACCGCATGCTTTCGTGTGTGCGTGACGGGCTGGTTCGAGACTACTGTTACTGCTGCTGGACTGCTGCTGCTGGTGCGGTATGACCGCCTGCGCGAAAACAAAACCACGGGTATCCTTCAAATCTACAGTAGTTCAGATACTTCTCTACTGGTGCTACGTACGAGAATAACTACAACTCCGCTGAAACATTAGCGCGTTCAAAACGAATGTCGGCCTTTCGAGAGCATTGAGGGGCATCAAGCCATTCAGTGGTACGAATCCCGACCGTTTGATGACTGGCATATAAGGGCCTGCTTGACGCTGAGCATCGCTCGCCAAATGTTTTTCACGTGCTGGAAGGACAAGCCAGGCACAACATCTCGACGTCGCGGTCGACAACCTCCAAGCCGTAATCTCTCGAGCAAGGCTAAGCCGCGTACAACGGAACCAACCAGGATATGTTCGCTATCCTCCACATGATGACCGAGAAACCGGCGGCACTGCTAGCCATGAAGCACGCAGAGTGCGCATGGGAATCTCGCGGCAACGGATTATGGGCTGCCCAGGAGCTGGAGTCAAACTACCTGAAGAGCACCAACGAGTCAGTGGCATTTCCGTCTGTGGAATAGGAGCGGCGCGAGCAGCGAATGGGTGAAGGGTGCGGTAGGGGGGTGTAAGGCAATTGTTTCCTGCATTTCAAGCATACGGAAGCAATGGGCGGTACAATGCTGGGCGTTAGGTATGGGCACAACAACGACTCAATTACGGCGAAAACAACCTATGAATAGGGCAAACTCCCGCGGCCTGATACCTACTCGCAATTGACGACAAATACTGCTTATACCCTTGCTGATCCTGTTGGGCCTTGGGCCTTCTGAAAAGATTGAGAGCCAGATGCCATGGAGAACACTTGAAACTGTTTAATAGTACTATGGCGGGTAGCATAAGCGTTTGCCTTATGTCCCTTACCCGGACGTGATCTCAATGTCGGCGCAATTCCAGAACTCCTCGGGGTAGGCGTCTCCGTCGCCGCACATGCCCACGCCCAGGTTGACCCAGTCCGCCGAGCTGGGGGCGCATTCGCTGTGCTATCCAGGGTGCCTGCACGAGTTGCCCGTGTCTGAACACGATAAGGTCGACAAAATGAACAAATACACACGCCGGGGGGGGGGGGGGGGGGGGGTGAGTTTTAACGGCATTGTGTGCTTATTCGACGATATACGCATGCGAGGCATCAACATGTTGGGCACGAACATCACGTTGTTCTACCAAAACAGCGGTATAATACTTGTGGCGCTCAGATAGACATTATTTCAGCTACGACTCGCAATACAAGGTATCGGCCTTTCCTTGTAGCCGCGGGAAGGACTACCTACCATTCCGAAGTCGGAGAGCGGAAACAAACGTAACAATATAGGGGGAAACTCACAGCAGACCATTTGCAGGACGCAGCGGGTGCATGTGAGCCCGTCGGGAAGCTGGTAGCGGGCGGTGACGGCGTCGCCGCTGAAGGCGCCGGGAGGCATGGACTGGTCTGTTTCGAAGGCTCGGCAGGACGGGTCGAGGAAGTACCTCCCAACGTGGTTAGGGCCCATGCGGCTGGCAGAGTCTTCGTCCGATGCACGGTCGAGCGGATGCATGTTGAAGCAGCCCTGGGTAACCACCCCGCCTGGGTCGGTCATATCATCGGCGTTGCAGATGAAGAACTCGAGGTGGCCCTAGTTTTTGTTTGGAGTCCTTATAGCGACGGGAGCGGGGGGGGTTAGGAGAGCACAATAAAATACATTAGTGGTGTCGCTTGTGAAGAACGATGACACCATCTTCGAGTGAAGTCAAAACATGGAGCCTATTAGTGCCATGAACGGTGGTGTGCGAAGACCGACGAACGATGGCAACTTGTTTCGAACGGCCTCAGTTGAATATGCAGACAACTAATAGCATTCTCAGCGGGACATATCAATCCTATTTGGAGAGATCGTACCAAGAGGCGCGGATCGGTAATCAGAAAGTGAATGTTCGACAATCTACCAGTCTGAACCGGGTACCACGCAACTTTGAAAGAATGACGCGTGTGTCGAGGCTCTGTCTCTGTGGAGAGAGATGGCAGAGGTGGCACCGAAGTGTCTGTAAAGATCACTTGTGAAGAAGAAGAAAGTTATGGTTTGAAAAGGCGCTTATTTGGCCATAGTGGAAGAAGATTGATCTCAGGAGATCAATGGAAAAGGAAAGAAGAGAAGAAAGAGGAGAAGAAAGGGAGTAGAGTAGAGTAGAGTAGAGTGATCGAGGTGGGGGATGCCTGCACCTGATCATCTCGGTATAATTCCCATGGTACGGACAGTTACATTCTACCGTAGTGTGTACCGTTCCCTGAAATGTTCTCTATCAACGTTATAGTAACGTTCTAGCAACGTTCTCAGCATCTTCCTGATGGAGATGCTTTGGACATACAATAGAGCGCACTACGAGTAAGACAAACTCATAATCTATCCGCATACTGTATTTACCCGAATATCTAGACTAAGATACTCATATACTCATATCAGTGCGTAGTGACTGCACATCACAATAGATACAGTATGGATCTCAACGTCCATATGCTACACGCCCCCGTGATGAAAGTCAGTAGCTGAGTAATGCTTACGGTGTAGAAACCTGATACTCAAAAATCAAAATGAACGAATGAAGAATGAAAGAATGGTACAACATATTCAGTCCTGCGCGAATGCGGCGGCAATATGGAAAACAGTAAACACAAACTTCACTACATATTCAGCCCCGTGTGATAACGATGGCAATATGGTTGTACTCATGTCAGAAAAGCTAATCGTGGTTGTGCATGACCACTGAGTCATAGTGCATGACCAATGAGTCATAACCTACAATGAAAAGCGTAGAAAGTTGTCTGCTGTACTTGCAACCCGCCCCCTCAATTGAATACTACAATGATAGAGCTACGGAAATAGTACGTAAACTTGCAGAAGCAAAGCAAGTCGGTGGGTGTGTACCCAGACAAAAACAGCAATGACCTACTGTATGTACATAAAACGTACTCGTGTGAAAATACTCTACGTGCAGCAAAGCCAACAGAGAAAAAGTATAAGAATATACCCCCCCCCGCGAAAACCAAGATAAATCAAAAAACATAAAAAGAACAACCTACTGCTGCAGCACACTACAGCTGCAGTCGTAGTCGTAGTCGTTGCTGCTCGTGATGCTGAAGATCTTGTTTTTCGTGCCGGTGTTGTGTAGATATGCTGTACTGCTGTGTAGTTGAAGAAGTGATGCTGCTGCTGATGATCTTGTAGTAAGAAGAGCAGACCAAAAGATGTACGAGTAGTAAAGATGGCTGTGAATGATGTTGATGATGGCGATGTAGACCTGAAGAGGTGGTGAAGACCTGTCCTCGCAGTCAGTCCGTAATGTTGTGCTGGGCCGTGTTGCTCGAAGTGTCGAGTGCCGGTTGATGTCTGTCGCGGTTATGACCGTGTTGTTCGGGAGATGAAACATACCAGGCATGCAACAAATAATGTTGGAACTCTTCTGGAAATGAGCAAAAGTGCCTGCAAAGTGTTTTTTTTAGGCAATGGATCTCGCCGAATACGTAGCTAGTCCCAATGCGCTGGAGATGGTGATGACCAGCTGCTTGATGAAGGCTTCGGTGGTGGTGTTGTTGAGCTGAACCCTGGTGAGACGTAGAGGCGATTATGTCGTCTTACGATCCTGAAAGAAAAGCTTGAAAAGCCAAATGTTGAATGAATTGATGCAGGGTAGACCGTCGATGCTTCCAGAAGTCGAGAGATTGATGTTGCAGGTTGCTCGTACAGCAGTAGTCGAAGTAGAATGTGCAAGCTGATAGTAGCAGATAAACCGACAGGAGTTGCTCTCCCGTGGCAGGCTATGTAGCCGAGCATCAACGGCCTGGCTGCGTGACACAGCAGCTGTGTTGGCCTTCTCCCAATCATGGGCAGAGATAGTTTCTCCTTCCGAGCTTAAGTCGCTTCCGCGTAAAACGTCAAAGCCGTTGCTGGAAATGGATGCCTAGATGTAGGCAGGAGGTATCCCCCGATGCTACGCGGAGTAGCAGATTCGTCAACGACCTGGCTGTACGTTCAGCCGTGTAGGTCTCTCGTCGATACTTGCACGAACATAATTATTTGTACGTACTTCGCGCATAGTAGCTTGAAGAAACGTTTTAAACGACCTCCACGCGTTACTAGCGTGGACCACTCGAGAACTAACTTTAGTTGTGATGGCGGAGAAACAGAGGTCTTGTAACGTTTCTTCTGCTTTAGCGTGGAAGTAGTGTGTAACTAGCTTCGCGTGTGATGAGCAGAAATGTTTTGTGACGTGTTTCGCGCTTACAGCTTCAAAGTATCATAGTATCGAAAACAAAGCTTTGCGTGCGTTTCTACAAGAAATAGTCGGTGGATATTTTGCCGTTACGGCGTGAAAACATGTGAATGAACGTACGAGTACGAGTTTCGCGCACAGAAGCGTGAAACCGGACTCATTACTCGTACATGCTACCCGCGTTAATGCGTGACAGCAGTCTCCTTACCTGCTCGCGCGTAGAAGCGTGAAAGCATATCCTTGTAGTAACCCTGTCGAACGAACTACGATGAAAATCGATGAAGAGAGTCGATGTCGATGCTGTCGGGTAGATGATGATCTTCTGGTTTTTGGAGCAAAAATCAAATTCCTCCGCATTGAAAACTGAATTTCTTCGAATGTAGAACTGACGACTCGCCGGGAGACGTCGTTCCGTGGTGCCAGTCGCGTGCGTAGACCAATCGAACGCTCGATAACCTGAAAGAATGACACGTGTGTCGAGGCTCTGTCTCTGGGGAGAGAGATGGCAGAGGTGGCACCGAAGTGTCTGTAAAGATCACTTGTGAAGAAGAAGTAAAGTCATGGTTTGAAAAGGCGCTTATTTGGCCATATTGGAAAGAAGGTTGATCTAGGAGATCAATGGAAAAGGAAGAAGAGAAGAGAAGAGGAGAAGAGGGAGAAGTGAGTAGAGGTAGAGTAGAGTAGAGTAGAGTGATCGAGGTGGGGGATGCCTGCACCTGATCATCTGGTACATGCCCATGCTACGGACAGTTACATTCTACCGAATAGTGTGTACCGTTCCCTGAAATGTTCTCTACAACGTTATAGAACGTTCTAGCAACGTTCTCAGCAGCATTCCTGATGGAAGATGCTTTGGACATACAATACAGCGCACTACGAGAAGACAAACTCGTAATCTATCCGCATATCGTATTTACCCGAATATCATAGACTAAATACTCATATACTCGGTATCAGTGCGTAGTGACTGCACATCACAATAGATACGTATGGATCTCAACGTCCATATTTCTAACAACTTGTCCTTCGTGGATTCGCGTTCGGGTTATCCGACGAGACAGTCAAGCACGATTGCAGTTTTTGAATTACTGCAGCGCAACTCACCCAGTGTAGGTAGCATACGACGACTTTACCTCATCACCGAACCCTCCGCGTACGTCTCCAGAAGGGGTAGTTTGCGTTGGCTTGCCCGAACAGGTTGGAACCTTCCTGGGCGGTCTGGTTCGAACAGAAGAAATGTTCACATTGTGGAGAGGGGGGGCTTTCCGTTGGTTAGGCGAACATCGAAACCTACTACAGCATCATTCCACGCATACGAGTATTTTGACTGTTCTTGACCATCATTGTCCTGTTGTGTGTGTTTGGATGGTCGAACTGGCAGGCTTGGCGTTTCGACCCGTGTGGTGTTACTGTAAATATATTACATTACTGAAAAAACAGACTGATTTGTTTTTTGGGCTCAGACTCAAAGTTCCTTCTCCTAGCGCGAATGGTGCGTCCTAAACCTAAGTAACTCAACTTCCAAACAGCAGGAACAAACGATTCTTTATTTTACGCAAACAAATTGAGCAAAATAATACGTTCAAACACATCTTTGCGATCGCAGTTTCTTACCCGCTTGTGGAACTCAGTCCCCGTTTTGTGGACGAGCTACTTGTATTTTCAACAGCAGCATCCTTATTCGATTGTTCAATGGCCAACCAGTTGTCAACCTGTAGCCGATTCGAAACGCGAAGTCGTGGGAAGCAAAGGTATGTCAGTCTCCGTACTCAGCACCGATAAAGGATTGGTCTGGAGTTTGACGCTCGAGCGAATCAAAGCGAAGCCGATGGCGGGGAGGCAGCAAAAACGGAAGAGTATAAAAACGGCAGAGATACAGTTAACTCCGGCATGGTCAGACGAACGAGCGGGAGCGGACTGATTACGCTATAAAGCATCGAACGGGGCCCCCAACAGCGGGGCGTGGGTAACACAAGGAAGTCCGCCCGGCTCAAGATGGACCAAGCCAGGATAGCAACAGCACCATCTTGTTCAGAGGGGATATACCGGTGAAGGAGCCAGGATTGCGGCACATTGATACCGCCTACTGGGCAAGCGGGAATCGCGATCGATATAAAGTAACCAGTAGCGGAATTCTCTTCATAGAGGGTGGGGGAAATGTCTTCGGGAAAAATGAGCGTTAGTTTCGGGAATGGTCGCTTCATTGTGACGCACAAACTCTGGTGCCTGCGGCACCTCGTGCCGTCACGACATGCTCGCTACCCGTGGTCTCTAAATTCAACCCATGAAGCACTCATTTCCAATAGAAATTATTCCAACCGCACCAAATAGTGGGATGCATACCCAAATAATATCGGTTTTTTCTTCATGCATTCAAACATCGGGTTGAATTTAATTTCGCCGAATAGTGATCTGCTGCCCAGCATCTGCCAGATGCATTCAAACAGCTAAAGTAGAAGCAGAAACTCTCTTGATCTTGTTGCAACACGTAAGCCAGTGTGAGTGCTCTGCCCGACGCCGATGGAGCGAGTGCTGTTTTTCAGAAATGGCCACTGCATTTACGTCTACTTGATAAGCGTGGGTTATGAGTGCGGCTGAAGATAGAAAACCCCGCGCGGTCGTCGTAACGCACGAGTGCACAAACATGGCGAGTGTAGACGGCGATATTAGACCAAAGACGAACGATAGTACTCGCTGTCTAAGGTCGAAGATGACCATCCAACGTCCTTAAGATCGGCATGGCCTGCCCAGGGAAGGCCGTGTCAAGAAGAGGTAGTCCAGACAGGCCTTGTAGCGGACCTTGCGTCACGAGATCGTGAAGGAAGGAGAACAATTGGAGTAGTTGTATGCGCTGTGTGGCTCCACTCGGTGGATGCGACTGAATTTTCCAGGTAGTGTGAGCTGGCAAGCACGCGGTTGTCGTCGTAACCACTGTCAAAACCGTGTGGCTGCTTACGCGTACCTCTCGGAGCGTGCCCGCGGAGCTCGAACCATTTGACGCTGGTGGAAATACTTATGCTTCCCCCGCCGCTCCAATTGCCAGGAAAGAGGGAGTTTTCCATTGCGTGTAGTTGGCGTTGGATCACGCTTGAACTACTCGACGGGCGTTGTACACAAGGCGGATCGCACACAACACCGCGTGGCCGATGACCGGTAGCTCCTGATAAGCTGAAACCGCTGAGAGAGATTGATGTGGCCACGACAAGGACCGTGTTTACAGATGTTTCGCCGTCTTCTACCTGGCAGTCGCCTTAGGCGAATCGTGTCGGCCTCGCCGTGAAAACGCTCAAGGCGATTGAGTCCGTTCGTAACGCCATGCGGGCCCGAGGTTTGCCGGGCATACCATCCCCTTGTGCTGCTGACAAAACATTGGTGGAACACGCCGACAAGCGTCAAGGCGTCAGCGGTACCGCAAACATCGGCGGTACATACGGCGGGGCAGATATTCCGGCAAACGTTGAACGGCATCCAACGTCGGACCTGCGCCAAGACCTAGAGTCGCACTGCTCGGTATAATATCTCGGATGGATGTTCGGGACGATGGAACTTGCCTACGAACTTACTGTAACACACTCAGATCATGTGTCGCAGACGAGCTACGCGCTCGCAAGCGTCTCAAGCAGAAGCGAAGTAGAAGCGTCCATGGCATGTTCGATAGTCGAAACACACATTGTCGTGACGCACGGATTGGAAAGCAGTATGGGCTGGCGGCCGCGGATCCATTGCGCTAAGTAGTCCTCTAGGATATACCGTGCGGGATAAATTTGAACTGACCTAAACCTTGGACGCAACCGCGACCGGGGAGGTGCGGCAGCGTCATCTACAGTCAGTAACGTGCCGAAAGCGTGGCGCACGAGTCCAGGAACGCTTCGAGAGGACGGTTGTCGCGTGCCGACACAAGCCGCTGATTAAACTGGAGAATGAGTAATTGACAGTAACCCCCGGCACGACAGACAACACGGCCAACGCAACTTCAACAACGGTTCTGACTCCAAAATACCATCGACATGCATCATTCCAACACGCGGAGCATTTCAATCGGTGCCGTCAACCGCTGGGCACGGCAATGAGCGAGTCTTGCGGGTAGTATCACCTACAGTGGTTACCAACACCTTTCCAGCGGCGTGGAAAGCAAGTCAACGAGGACTGCAAACTGGCGGTTTTGAGATAATCGCCGTGAAACGAAGATCGAACCATACGCCAAATGCTCGCATCGACGTCACATCGACATCACCCGTCGGGTACAAAAACAAGCCATGGGAAACACAAGTGTCTCCCGTCGCCACTGGAGCACTCGCAGCGGGGCGGGCGGATCGACGAGCACTATGAGCCGCTTTTTTGTTGAACCTCTTCACGAACATTCTACTCTCATAACGGTCATGTACATGGCCTTCGTTTCGACCACAACCTTGGGGCATACAGATGAGCCAGGAGGGATGGAAGATCGTCTACTACCAGGTATCGTGTTGGGCTGTCGGTGCGTCGGGGTCGAATCAACGAGCACTACCTAATCCGGTACTACCCGGTCCCAAGATGACCCGACCCCAAGATGGTACTGGAAAGTGTGGCCTACCTGGTCGCCCCTGACGTCGGGGGCACCTTCAATATTGACCACTATCGTCGCAGTCGGAAACTTGGTTACTCGGGGTCATGTGCCCGTATGTACGAATTGCACACACCTTTGGTAGTATATACATGCGTGGTCGAATGCCTAGCTGATTGGCTGCTTGGCTGCTTGCAGGAAAAGGAGAGGATGCATGCTAAGTTTGTAGAGCTTTCGCTAAAACCTCGCGTAGCAGGATATTTGTAGCCGTGGTCACCTTGTATGCGTTGGCAGATCCCGGTCGGTCGGTCGATCGGTCGGTCGGTCGGTCGCTTCAACCATGTCGAACGGCCTTCCTATTGTTTGGTGCCGTGTAAATCAGACATTCGAATTCGCTCGGAACTATTAGGTATAACCTGTAGTATCAACCGGCTAGATTTGGTCGTATCGCCATGGTCAAACGTATTACACACAGCTCGTCGTTATTGTGCAGAGCTCTACGAAGCAGCGCTGACAGCATGCCATGCTCGTAGGGGATAAATGATCTTGTGCGTGCATCTATCAGCGGCACCACTGACTGCTGAGTGATGTCTGTGTATGATCAAACATGCGTTCGAATCACACAACAACCAACTATACGCACAGCACAGCCAGCATATGAAGATTCGCTACGATAACACACGGACAATAGTACAGGTTATCAGGTAGCTGTTGTCGTCGCAAAAAGCTAAACAAACACATACAAATTTCTGACAGGGGGATAACTACACTACAGTATAGGCTTGAGGGCAGCGCCTATTGAGAAATGCTACCATAGCCTATGAGGATGGCTGGTTCTCACCGGTTGCACTCCCGGGTACTATCGCGTACGTAATACATAGAATAATGAGGCACATGATAATAAGTTCACACCAATTCAAGAGTTAAATTAGAGTCCACCTTCGAGGCACACGAAAACAATACACTAAACTCTCCGCTTCGGCCTGCCCCGACCTGGAGTGTCCGGAGGAAGTCTTCCAGGACCTGACAACGGTCAAGTGGCAGCCACACGGGCCTCGAGCCTCGGGCTGGGTAGATCGGGGAGTTTGCGCGGTCTGGCTAGCAACTGCCAATTTTAAGGATCGCGTGGGGTAGTGGTGATGCCTTTTCGTTTAAACCCAAACGCCAAGGATTTAACTTCATCCCTGGAGGAGAAAATAGATCACATCGCCACCGTAAAGAGCGCTACGTGTGAGGCTGGCCACTGCATGGGTACGCACGCACGACAGGAAGGACGGGAGTGTCGACGATCGCTGGGACGGCTGTACCAGTCAACAAAACCCCAAGGTGCGTACCGGGGTACGAAGCAGAGAGCGAAGTTCGCACAAAAGAGAGAAACAAATACACAGAACAAAAACAAACAAAAGAGGGAGAGGGGGTGGGCCTCACGTCGGCTAGCGAAGAAAACAGCACTCAAGGTCTGAAAGAGACTGAAAGAGGCACTTGTGGCGGTAGCGACTTACAATGTGCACACCCTGCCTGTAAAGGGGAAGAACGGGTATGATATTGACAAGCGTGTAGTTGCGAAGGGCCAGACAACTTGGCTGTTACTTCATTAACCTGCAAAACACTCCGAGATCCGTCAGCACGGTTTTCAATACGGCGGGGTATCAAGTTTCCTTCCCAGCTCAAAGAAAACACCAGACAGGCTAGGATTGTGCTGAGTTGTCCTGTCAGTCAAGGAGTTGATTTGCCGTAAGTCTAGGTACACTCACCAGTTTATTGACGAGCTGCTCATGTATATGCGCTTCGCGTTGGCTGGTAAATGCGAGGCAGTTACTTTCGTCGTTGCGTGCGCTCCAACAGCGTGTGCCGAGGATGCCGAGCTGAAACGCGTTTTGTGGCAAACGCTGGACGACTTGGTCGAGTAGATCCCAACAAAAGACGGTTTGTTTGTGCTGATGCATGCGAATGCAGAACTGGGCAGAGGTTGATAGGGTGCAGTGATGACGAAAGCAGAGTGCTCGGAGCATACGGCGGTGATGCTCTCAGAGAAAATGGCGAACGACTTATGTCGTTCGTTAACAGGTAAAGCTGACTCCGACTACAACATTGTCTACCTGAAAGTCCGCCTCGCACATCCCTTTGCCCCCAACAGACAAATACGAAAGGAGTCGAAAAGGCCGACAGTTCGACCGGCAGTTGTTTATGTCCGACAGAAAGTGTTGCCAGCGAGTAGTCGAGAGGGTCGTTTCCGCTCTCAATCAATCTACCCAGCCCCGTAGCACGACTGGTGAGGTTGCTCTAATCACCACGACTGCCATCGACGCGGTAGAAGCAGAGATACCATCTCCACCACGCCGCCAACGCAAGCTTAGCTGGTGCGAGTCTCGCGAAACTCAGGCCGCTTTCAAAATAGCATGAACCGCGAGGGAGGATGCGAAGCAACTCTATTGCGCTCACCCCCGGGATAGAATCGCATGGAAGACAATGAGGACCGTGTATACGAATCCGCGGCAGATGATTTCCTCAGGAATATTTGCGCATGGTGCCGAGTACCTCGCCGAAACCGAGACACTCTTCGCGATCATCAACCAGAGAGGGCTATATAAGCACCTGAAGAGTAGGATAGGATTGGAAGGGGAAAAGCGAGAAGCGAGCAGTTTGTTAGGGACGAGAGCACGCTGTTAAGGAATAACGTATGAAATCATTCACGATGGGGAAGGTTAATGCACAACCTCTTGCGAAATAAATTGCTGAAACTTGATCCCACCATCATCGACATATTGCCGCCACGGTCGCTTGTGCTACAGCTTGGAGACGAAAAGTCCATAGATGATGTCACGGAAGTAATTAAGGGTACAACGTAGGCCGAACAGGAAAGAGGTACGCAGGGCCGGACGGCCTCCCCATCGAACTTCTAAAACTGAATCACTCCGAGTGCATCCAGTGCTTCCACAACATCCTTGTCAACGATTGGATAACGGGAGAATTCCTTCAGCATTAAAATGAAGCGATCATCAAGATCCTGTACAAAACGAAGGATCGCTCTGATTGCAACGCCTACAGAGGGATTTCGGTTGTTTCCCATGCAGGGAAAGCGTTGTTGAAAATCAGCACACCCCGCCTTGGCAACTACTGTGAGACTCGGACTATGCTTCCTGAGGGGTAGTGCGGCTTTCGTCCCGCACGATCAACTGTCGACATGCTGTTCGTCTTGCGCCGATTGCAAGAGCTTGAACGACAGAGGAAAACTCTCTTGTGCGTGTGCCTCATCGATCTGCAGAAAGCGTACGACTCTGTCGACCGAGAGCTGTTATGGGAGGTACTCACACGCTTCGGCGTACCAGCGAAAATGCTTGAGGTTATTCGTCAGTTCCACGACGGCATGCGGTCTCGCGTGCGTATGGATGACGGCGAGTGCTCGGAATGGTTTGACGTCACGCAGGGGTTGCGACAAGACTGCGTGGAATCGCCATTACTGCTCAACATGTTCTTCGCTGTTGTGATACATGCCGTCCTACTGAAGTACGCTTCGGCGAGGACGAAGACATCGTACGGGACTTGGTTCACCTCGAGAAGGATATGGTGGTCGGAAAAAGAGGCGCCAATGGCATCCGTGCGAAGGACCTTGTGGGGCATGTTGTACGCCGACGACGCAGGAAATGCCGCGAAGTCGGCAGAGGGCCTTGCTAAAAAGACGACAGTCATCGTGTCTGTTTTCGACACAGCAGGCCTCACGGTATCGGAAACGAAGACGGAGCCGATACTACTACGAACACTGGACCAGACATCCGTGGCTCCATCCCTCGCCATCGAAATAGCTGGCCAGAGCTATAGACAGGCAACCCAGTCATTGTGTTTAGGCGGCGCCATCCACGAAAGCGCTGACGTCTCGCTCGAACCCCAACGACGGATCTGTGTCATGCGGGCATGCCTTAATCGGTTCAGCCCGGAGTTGTATGATATGACGACCGCCCTGCTTAATGTGAACGTCCGCATGCTGAAGGGCGAGGTAATTGAGACCATGTGTGACGTGAACCCCCAGCCCGACACAATTCGCCAAACTCCGATCGATACACCACCAAGTTCTCCTGCGAGCTATCAGCCTCGAGCGCCGAAAGCATACTTACCACACCACTCTCTCGTACGCGAAGGCCCTCCAAAAGGCGCGATGCGAGGCCATCGAAATGTAAACGGTGGCTCTTCTTTGCGGGGGGCATGGCCCGGAAAAAAGTGCAACACAGTCGAGTGATGTTCACGAGGATGACCGGCGGGGAGGGCCCGAGACCAGGTGAACAATCGAACACCTTAGACATAAATTCCTAATTGACGACCTCATACTATTTCAAGCCACGGAGGGGTCCACCAGAACACTCCTCGTTCGTTGGTGCTTAGAGTCGAGACCGCGGTGTGAACAATTGCAGCAAAGAAAGCGGGCGGTTGGTACCGGGGAGTCCTCGAAGTAGCCGAACGGTTCATGGTCAGGTGGCACAAGAATGAGGCGGAATTGAGTAGGGAGCGCCACGAATCTATTGTGGGTGGCGTCCAAGGGAATGAATGGGGAGGGGTCGGGGTAACGGTGGTATGGAAACCACGGTCGCCGAAATGAGGAAGGAGGCGGCAAACAAGATAGTACCAAGTCGACGACTACTGTAGTTGGTATAGCAGAGCATGCCGATGCTGCGTGTATCGCAAACTTCTGCGGCTGCTGCTTCGAATGTGATTTTATTGTGGGTTGGTTTATTTTCTCTTTTTTTGTTGTAAATTTCTTACCCCAATTGTGAAAGAGCCCTTCTTCTTGTTTGTCTTCGTGGTTGGCCTGTTGGTGGCGCTTAATTTTCTTGCACGTTCTCTTTTATTCTACCACATCTCTTCTCGGGGTGGGGCGACAACGGGACTACGACCACTGTCGACGAAGCACGGGAAGAAATAATTTCCCCTTCTTCGTCCGGGAGTTTGTCTCGCAACGGGATGTTTCTCGCGTGCAGCATCTATCTCCTCGGGTTCGGGTCTTTTCCAAAACATTTGTATGTTCGTTTTGTTTTATGTACGAGTAACGGTTGGTTTTCGTGACCGTGGTCCCCTTTCTCCGTTGCTGTCCATTGTACGCCCTCATTTCTTGTTGTCCCTGGGGGTAGGGTCGCCATGATAGCGCTGTGGACGCCGCTATCACCCAAATAGCACGGGGAGGTGACAGACCGCGTAGCAATGTTTCCAGTTTCTTTCGGAACCCATGCTGGCCTTTGCATCGACTGTCGTCGCTGTCTTCCTTGAATTGGGTTTGTGTTGGCTACTCGATTGGTTTAGTTTCCATCTCTAACATGGTTTTAATTAGACTCTCCCAATCTATGTTTTTTGTTTTCTCGGGGTGCCTCCCTCCTCTCTTTGCGTGTCCATCTTGCCTCAACGTCTCTGATGATTTTCTTCCGCTATTTAGTTTAGATTTTGCTAATAAAAGTTCGTACCAGGTACATTGTTATACAACTTCGTAGTAGTATTATGTTTTCGGGGTATTTGCCATATGTTTCGTTTATTTTGCTTCTGTTTGATGTATTTTTTTTTATTTTACGTGTTCTTGTTCTTGTTCTCTGTAACTTTTTTTTGTTTTTTGTTTTTTGGTCGCTCGTTTTTCTCTTTTTCCCCACTATTATTGCTGTATCTGGGTTATATACTGGCGAGTATATGTCCGTTGTGCTTGTCTATCATATGGGATATGGCTCCAAAACAGCAGGACTGGGTGTAATGTGCTGGATGTCGACAGAT